>ML807906.1:275002-290885 GCA_009831015.1 Picea engelmannii
TTTTCTTGTCTTTCACTAAGGAGGCATTGAAACCCTACAAAATGGTCTGGTAACAAATTTCTCCCAAGACCAACCTGTTTGATACATGGGCCGACAATAGGTGTGAGTCCCCTGTGACTCCAAAAATCCTGAGATGTTTACTCATTTCCTCTAAATACCAATGCCCTATTCTGGATATGACCTTTCTTACTTCTTGAGAGAGCCTTGGCCAATTTTGTTTACATATTATGAAATAAACCCTAGCCAAAAATTCATCACAGATTGTAGCATCATATTTTTTATACCTATTCTCCCATAAGACACTGAAATACACTTGGATAGCTACTTCCAAGACATGCCAACTTAACCCTAGCCCTTGAAATACATTTCTGGTGAAAATTGCATCTAATCGATATGAATCCATGAATAAGAAAGGGGTTTCTCCTAGTTCTTGCACTTGCTCAACCATAATTCTCAATTGTTTAGAGATTATGGCACCCCAATTTCATAGACTTCTGGATATGACTACTATATAGTCCAAGGACATTCAGGCTTCCAAGAACTTGGAGTAGTCCTTTTCCTTGCAAAATTGACATATCAGGTCCATGAGGATTATATACGGTTCTCTCAGGTTTATAGTGTTATACCATCCGAATGCCCTATTCACAAATTTTCTATCTTCTTTCCATTAGAATTTCAAAGTCTTATTAGTGTTGTGTTGTTCATAGAAATTAACCATGAATTCGATGTTAAGCTGAACTTCGGATTCCTTGATTTTGTAATACCTGTTGACCTCCATTAGCAAGAAAACACCAACACATTGGTCATTCACATCATTAATCATGCACTTGTCAGCCTGGGTGTGATTAATTATTAATTCTAAGATTTATATGTAGGGTGGAACTGGGGTTATGGAAGCTACCATGTACAGGGATGATAATTTGATATTCTGGAAAACATGGTCATCCAAGAATCTTACTTCTGGGTTGCTATGAGGGGTGAATTTTGGGAAATCATCATGGTGAATTTTATTTTAAAGTTCAATCTAGGTGGAAATAGGTACCTTGGATTATGTACTTGTATCTGTATCTCTGTAGAGTGGTGGTGGAGCTGGCGACTTATTTTGTGACATTTTGATTACAGGATCCACCTTGGACATGAGCTCCAATTCCTTGGAAACCACATGACTCAAAGCTTCTCCAACCATGATCTTCTTCCCCTTTGGTGTCTTTGGTGACTGCTAGGTCGTTGGTCTTCAAGGATGCATGTTTCCTGCAAAAATAAAAGATAACTTAGCTCAATGTTACATATGTTACAACAAATCCAAAAAAAAATATTTCTCATCATAACCAAATACCTACAAAAGACAAAGTTTCCTGGTTCAATACTTACCAGTGCCGAGATTTACAAAAATCCTAATAAAAATTAGCTTCGAGTGAAACACTTGGTTACTTGAGAATATTTCTTAGCAAGAAGGTCTCAACTGCACTATGTAAACAATGACAAGCTACTCAAACCACATCTAATTCAAATAGTGTGTTTTTCATCAATCCCATCTGGATTTACCACGATCGAGTACAAAAAAAATTTCATGGATATTATAGGATTAAATACATCATCAATGCCATAATTTGGAGTGAATTAAATATGCAAATCATTGGCGTGAATGGACGTTAGACTGGAACATCTGTGATTTCAAACAATGACGAGTTGGTGTGCATTATTGATGATATTGGGGATCGGGGCATGCTCCTGTGCTATATTTAAAATGGTGGTCATTAAAATTTGGTCGTCGTTCTCGGCGTGGAGGAGTTATATGTTTGTGTAACTTTCTAGGTGAATTTTAGAGGTATTGATGTGGGGACACTTGTTAAATCACTTGAAGTTTAGGGGATCCTCTCAGTGGACATGGCTAATTTAGATAGGTCAAAATCTTGAAAGGAGTGTAACGTGGATGGCCCATGATGCAACAAATCACATCATTAACCAGTGATCGACGAGCATGTTAGCTTGTAGAAACAATGATTTTGGGGTTATGGTTCGTTAATGTTGATGAGTCATCGATGATCAACAAGTTGAGAGTGTATGTGTTAAAGCATAGTCCATGATCTTGGTCTACTGATGTTAGTGAGCCACCGAAAATCGGTGATTGAAAACGTGTGGGCCCTGGAGTAATTTCTCTTACCAACTCACCGACGACCGATGTAACATCGACGTCGGTGATCCCCAACTTCTTCATCTCACATTTTATCATCATATCACTAAGTGTCTCGATGGTTGATGTGACTTATTTGTGATGAGATGGATCCTAACATTGCATAATCGTTGTGATGTAGTGGATGTGGCCCGACAACTTGGCCTGATGACTTGGCTTACCCAAATGATGTGTCAAAGTGTCATGTTATGTGGTTGATTGAAATGCAATGCCGACATGGCTAACAAAGTGGAAATATAAGTGATTACATGGAAAATAACAAAATGTAATTACATTGAAATTTTCATCTTCCTATACCTACATGGTTGTATGTCATGTTGTCCTAGGGTGAAGCCTTATCCTAAAAATTGATGGTTGGGATGGCCTCTTGAGTTGATCGGATGGTCACACTCTCAAGGGAAGTTTATTCGCCAATTTCGACACTTATTTTTTCCTTGACATATTTTTCTATGTTCTTCATTCGACACCGACAACCGATGTAACATCGGTGTTGGTGGGTTCCTCTACTCATTGCCTATCGTCATGCATTTTCTTATTGACATGGTTGATGCCTGATGTTTATCCATGTTGGTGTTCTAAAGGGGAGAATGTAATATATGGTTCACCTATATGCAAGTAAGACCGACATTCGATATTCATCGACGTTGACATTCTTAAGAGGTGATAGTCGAAGATTGGGGAAAAATCAATTTCGAGAGGGAAATTCAATAGTTGGGAAAATGATAAGTGTCAAAAACCTTCCCTTTTTAGTGTTTACACCATCTAGCCTTCTCTCCATTCCAGTGATAATTCATACTAAGCTCAGGACTCGTTTAAGACAATCGAAACAAAGAAATAAAACCCCAAAATTGGTCATGTTCATGTGAAAATCACAACATATGGATGAAATTAAAACAAAGTGGTACCCCCAAAAATTTTGAAATTTGGAGGGTCTGTTGAGTGCTCAACGGGTAGATAATGAGAATATTATGAAATCTCAGGAAGAGATACTATAAATTCTAAATATGATTAATAGGAAATCCAATAAATACTTTGGCAAAAAGCAAGTGGACAATGTTAGAAAAATGACTACATCTAGATCCCATAACAGAAGGGATGAGCATGGGAATGCAAGGAATTCAAGGAAGATGTGAAAACGTCATCATTCCCCAGAGAAATCCACTAACAGAGCTCAAACAATTTTAGGGCCATGGATTATCCCAAGTTTTTCTCTTGACATGAGGCAAAGGAGAATCCCCGAGGCAGAAATCTTGCAAGGTGAACATAGAAAAATCAAGCCACCAAATTTCAATGGTGAACATGGGAAGGGAGAATAGGTCGATGTCTGATTGCTCGAAATGAAGAAATATTTCCAGCTACATGACTATCCCTCAAGGGTAGAAAAAATAATTGAAACCTACAACTTGCAAGGACGGGTATCCATGTGGTGGGATCAACTTAATCAAGCTAATAACCTTGATGAGAGGAAGGTATCATGGAGACATTTCAAAGGATATTTCCACAATAAATATTTGTTAGAGCATTACTATCAAAGGAATATGAAATAGTTCTTTGTGTTGTATTACTGAGAGGGGGGGGTGAATTGGTAATAGAGAAATTTAATCATTTTTAACCATATAACACAAGTGTTATACCAATGTAGCATTATCATCTAAAAAATGAAGAGTAAATAAGCAATGAATAAATCAACAATCATACACATACATAGTACACCGGTGTTTTATGTGGAAACCCAAAGCGGGAGAAAACCACATAATGATTTTTCTTATATGTATTGAAGAATTACATTAATTGGAAGCATCAAATTCCTTTGTTTTCCAGCTGCAACTGGAAGGAGGATCCAACCCCCTATTTTCTCAGACTACAACCTCAGGGAAGCTCCAACTCCTCGATTCTCTAGCTACAACCAGAAGGAGGATACAACCCCCTAAGTTCTCCAGATACAACTGAAAGGTGGCTACAACCACCTGTCCTTGCCCCATCCAACCACTCTGACATATAAGTAGAATGATGGAACCACTGTAACACTATCACTATGAGATATACCACTGTACAAATGTATCAACCTGTACCACTGACCCGTGTCAAACCTATACAACTTCCCTGTAATCAATCTATACCTAAACTGAACATGTATCAACAAAAATACAACAGGTACATGACCTGTAGTGTTGCAACGTGTGTATGTAAACGCCCTATATTTTATGCAATCCACGTATCTACAAGACCAAACTATTATGCAACCTGTGTATGCCTTCTAAAAAACTAGGGTTTCCTTTCTCTTGAAAACTTTTGACCCTCTGTAACTTCTTTCACATAGATTTGTAACCTGTCACTGTATCTAGACTATAACTGTACCCTATGCATGCATCCTCATACATAACCTTTACCCAAAGCATATATATCTCTCTCTAGTCATGTGCCATATAAGTGTGTGTAATCATGAACAAGTTTAATAACCCTCACATGATCTAGTCATCAAACCCTTTCTGATATTTAGCCTCTCAATACATCAACCACTTCACAAATACAAGCTCTCAACCATGTACCAAAAAACCCTTAGCCGTATGCCAAGAAATACAAGATGTGCATCAACAAGAAGTATCAATGATAAATATTATGACACTGTATTTCTATAGATCTAACTTATGCAGAAGATCCCATGCAACCACTAGTCTCTCTAGGGAGAATCCTCAAATCTCCATAACCATTTTTCATGCATACATCAAAATCAAATTATTCATAGAAATAAGACATACCTTTTGGATCAATGGATAGATCTGATGTACCTGAGCACTGTATACCTTCTAGGGAGCTTTATCTCATAATTTAGAACCTCTACATCTTCATCTTCTCAAGTTTCATGGCTTTACCAACATGTACTCACCCTATACACTATCATCCCGCGTATGCCTCAGTATGTACACACCCTATACATAGTCAGACCATGTACACCTCAGGAAATATGGTTTTTTAGTATTCATTGTAATTCCGAGAATTTCGCCGTCAACCCTTCGTACTACCTCAGACTTTCACAACTTTAGATGTATCAATGAGTACTTGCAATAAGCCTCACACAACAAAAGATATTCAATGTGTTCAAGTGTGTTTTAATGAGAGAGCCTTGCCTCTTATTTATACTTTCATGTAGCATTACACTTTCCTTATTTTAAGGAGTTCTCCATTTAAAATAATTTCTTTTGCAAACACTTTGACTTTTAGGGGCTTGTATATGACTCATGAGGGTTCTCCAACTTCATATGGCCATAACTCTTTAACCGTGAGAAGTTATGTGACATTCCACATACCAACAGAAATGACATGACAAACACTATCCATCTAGGATAGGTTCACTAACAAATGCATTGTCCTTCATCTAATTATTCCACAATTAAGCATAGGTTCTCTAACCATACTTCTAGGATAACTTAATCTACAAAGTGTCTTCCCATGAGGGATTTCACCATAAGGGGACCAATTTGGAGTTCATCTATTTGTACTTATTATCAACCATGAAAAGACAATAATGAGTCATCTTTCCATCAAACAAACTTGGGTCCATTACCCAAACCTTTGTGCTACCGAGCTTTCTTCAAGGGTTGACATCAATGACAACCAACCTTAATCAACAATCTCCCCCTTTGGCATTGATGGAAAAACTCTGATGCAATACTGAAATCATGCCATTCAATACTAAAGTCATATCACTCATGCTCCCCTTGGAACCATGCCTATATCCTCTTCATTTCTATGACCATTTCTCCCCCTGGAATCATGCCTCTATCCTCTGCATCTGATAAATCTCTCCCCTTTTTTCATCAATGGCAAAGGTATCTTTCCATCCGAGGCTGCTCCCCCTAACTGAACTGTCCTCTTTATGGTGCTTCCTTGTGTACATCTAAGACATATAAGATAATCATTCAAAAGAATTCATTTTGGAGTAGAAATAACTCTGAGTCTTTGGCGAAGATACTTAAAGGCTTCTTGTGGAAGTGGTTTTGTAAAGATGTCTTCCACTTTCTCTTTTGTGCCTACATACTCAAATATGATGTTCTTTTCTGCAACTTGTTCCCGTAGAAAGTGATACTTTATTGGAATGTGCTTCTTCTTGGAGTGCATCACCGGGTTCTTTAAGATACTGATGGAGCTTTTATTATCACAATAGATTGGAATGGGCTCATCATACTCAACCTGTATATATGTCATAGTTTGTTTCATCCAAAAAACCTATGTACAACATGTTGTTGCTGCAATATACTCTGACTCGGCTATAGATAAAGATACTGATGATTATTTCTTGCTTAGCCATGATACTAAACACTCACCCAAGTAGAATGTTGCTCCAATAGTGCTTTATTGGTCATCAATACAACTTCCCCAATCTGCATCTGTGTAGGCAATAAGTGATAGATCCTTTCCTTTTTTATACCATAATCCAGGCTCTTTTGTTCTTTTGAGATATCTGAAAATCCTCTTTACTACTAATACATGTGATTCCTTTGGTGTTGCTTGAAATCGTGCCACCTGTCCAACTGCCTGCATTAAATCTAGTCTGGATGCTATCACATATAGTAGGCTACCAATCATTGACCTGTATTGTCTCTGATCTGTAGACTTTGAATCATCATCTTTTCTTAACTTTCAATTGGTTTGCATGGGAGTGATAACTGGTTTGCAATCTTCCATTCCGAACCTCTTTAGCATTTCTATGATATACTTGGTCCTTGGTTTCTTTGATGTATCTGAAGTCTCATAAAGAAAGATATTTCTCCAAGTAATGACATTTCAAATTCATTTTGCATATCCTTTGAAAATTTATGGCTTAACCTGTCATCATCACTACCAAAAATAATATCATCAACATAAACTTCAATTAATAAAATACTATCTCTACTTACCTTGATGTAGAGGTTGTTGTCTGCACTTCCCTTTTTGAACCCTTCCTGCTGTAAATATTTATCCAGTCTAGAGTACCATGCTCTAGGATATTGTTTTAGACCATACAAGGCCTTCTTTAATTTACACACAAAATCTGTGTTCTCTGACAACTGAAATCTTTCTGGTTGTTCAATGTAGACTTATTCTTCAAGTTCCCCATTTAGAAAAGATGATTCTACATCCATATGATACACTTTAATATTTTTGGAGCATGCATAAGATAAACACAATCGGATTGCTTCCATTCTAGAAACTAGGGCAAATGTCTCTTCAAAGTCAATTCCTTCAACTTGTGCATATCCTTTACATATCTATCTATCTTTGTTCCTTGTAACCTGTCCATATTCAATCAATTTATTCTTGTATACCCACTTTGTGTCGATCACATTCTTATCCTTTGGTCTTGGAACCAATTCCCAAGTGTCATTTTTCTCTATTTGATCCTTCATCCATGGTCTTATTCCAAAATCCATCCTTTCTGGCCTCTTCAAAATAGGTTGGTTCAATCGTAGATGTGAGTGCCAGGTGTGTTTGTTTTGGTAAATGCATTATTCTTCTAGTCTCAACTCCTGCATCTTTGTTTCTGATAATATGATCTGAAGGATGATTCTTCTGTACTCGTCTATTAGGTGTCTTTGGAGTCACTTGTTGAAATTTCTCTTCTTCATCTATTGGATCCTCTTCATCTTCCCCTTCTTTTTCATCTTTTGTTTCTTCTTTGTAAAGTTGTTCCATCGATTCATTTTATTCTTCCTTGAATTCATGTCTACCTGTTTCATCAATTGTTACATTCATGATTTCCAAAACTTTGTTCAATCTCAGGTTGTAACACTTGTATGCTTTCCTTGTACTTGACTAACCAACAAGTAGCCCTTTTTCCACACGAGAGTCAAACTTTCCCATTCTTCCATCTTCTCTTTTGATGTAGCATTTTCTTGCAAAAACTCTGAAGTGTTTTACATTGGATGGTCTTCCTTTCCATAGCTCGTAGGGATTTTTGTCAGTGTTGTTTCTAAGCATTACTCTATTTTGAATGTGAACTATGGTATGCACTGTGTGTGTCCAAAAAATATATGTCAATTTGGAATCCATTAGCATTGTTCGAGCCATTTCCTGTATTGTCATGTTCTTTATTTCAACAACTCCATTCTGTTGAGGTGTCATAGCAATGGAGAATTTCCTTTTTATTCCATGACTATTGTAGTAGTCCATAAATTCCTTTGAAATGTACTCTCCTCCATTATCAGATCTCAAGAATTTAATTTTTGAATCCATTTCATTTTCAACCATTTCCTTGTAGATCTTGAAGTTTTCAAAAGCTTATGACTTATTCTTGAGAAAGAAAAATGTAGTCATTCTTGTATAATCATCAGCTAATAACATAAAGTATTTATTACCTTTTAAACCCTTAGTTGTAGTTGTTCCAACCAGATCAATATGCACAATTTCCAGTGGTCTTGTCATTGAATATTCCTTTGATTTGAACTTGGTCTTTGTTTTCTTTCCTTGTTGACAATGCTTGCATAAAGTGTTGGTTGGTTTCGTGATCTGGGGCATTTCTCTAACTACTTCTCTTTTGATGTCTTTGATAAGGTTATCAAAATGTATGTGACCCCTTCTTTTGTTCCATAGCCAACTTTCATCTTCCTTTCCTAGACAACTCTTTTCATTTCCAATTTCACTTAACACATATATGTTACTTGAACCTTCTTTTCTTATCTCACACTTTTGTGAATCGAAAGTAACTTTATGAACTTGGTCATACATTTGACTCACACTTAGAAGATTATGTTTCATATACTCTACTAGTAGAAAATTTTATGCCTTTGTATTCTTGTTTCCAATTCTGACTGTGCCGTTTCCAATGATTTTAGTTGAATCATCATTTCCGAAGGAGACTGATCCATCTCTTTCCTTTCTTAATGCAAGAAACTTGTTTCTATCACTTGTCATGTGTTTTGAACAACCACTTTCAACATACCAACCACATTTCTTCTGCTTATCCGAGGAAATATAGGCATTTGATCAATAAGGAAGAGCTTCTGAGGCTAAGGACTTTGTGATGGGTATGGAGGGGTTGAAGCACCCCGTTGAAGGGTATGAAGCTCTTCTCCTCATATGTGGGGGGCACTTTTTCATTTTTACCTTGCCTTACGATAGTACACAACCCACATGGGCCACTTTGGATTAGGCAAGTGTGCATTCTTCATTGCTATATTGATTATGCTTTCTTATCCATGTCCTTTTCTGAGGGTCCTATCTGTGATTGTTGTTGTTCTGTTGTGGTTCTCTAGGAGGGATTGTCATTCTGCAATATTTGGCCATGTGTCCAAAGTTGTTACACTTGTAGCATTCCACTTCAGCGCTCTATGATTCAAACCTGTTGTAACTTCTATGTGTTTCACTAGGCTTTCTTGGATAACCTTTTTGTGTATTACTTTGAAATTTGTTTATGTTCCTGTTGTTAGCTCTGCAATTCACATCTTTATGTCCAAAATTATTACATGCATAACATAAACCAAAAATGATAGTTTGATACTTGGGAGTTGAATATCTTCTGAAATGAGGTACTCTTATGAATCCTTATTCTTCCTGAGACCTATCTGTTTCTGTCGGTCATTGATTCTGAGGTCTGAATCTTCTCGGTGGAGGAGTGTCCCTATAATTTTATTTATAGACTTTCTTATCCCCTTTGATTGTTTCTGCATAGCTTTTTGGATATGTTTCTTTTTCTATTTTTTTGGATCTTGATCCATTTTCTTTTTTATTGTATCCAAGTCCAGACTTGCCATGATTAGGCCTTTGACTGTTGATAATGTCATTCAAAACTTTTGAGTTGTTCTGCATATTTTTATTTTGAAGATCTTTTCTTAATGTGACAATCTCTGCTTCCAAATTTTCAATGATCCAGTCTCTTTCTTCTAGTTGTTATTTGAGTTCTTCTTCAATTATTTTATCTTCTTCAATTTGAACCTTCAAATTTGTGATCATTTTCTCTAATTCCCAAGTGTCTTCTTTCTTGTCTAGTTCTCCTTGTATTTTCTTGTTTTCCCTCTTTTCTCTTCTGATAACTTCTATGGCACTCTTCAATTCCTCTCGATAGTCAACTTTTGCCTCTTAAATTTATTCTTCCACTTCTTCATATTCTTCTTCAACTTCTTCATATTCTTCTTCGGAGTCTTCTTCTACTGCCATGAATAGAACTCTTTCTGTCTCATTGTCATTGACTTCATCTTCATTTGATGGTGAGATGTCTTCTTTGGTGCATACGGTTTTCTTGAAAACTTTCTTTGTGGTTCTTTTGCCTTTATATGTTTGTTTTCTTCTTGAGTAACCTTCATCATTTCTCTTTTTCTTATGAGGAAATTTGTTAGAAAAATGACCAATACCATCACAATTAAAACAAATTAAAGGAATTTTACCTCTATACCTATCGTCGGTTCCCTTGTTCAATATTTTGACAAAGTTGGCCACTTCTTCATCATCTTCCGAGACGTCACTATTGATGCTATGTTCTGTTTCTTGTTGCTTTCACTTTTGCTTTGATCTTTTGGATGCTTTAATGCTGTCTCTTTTACATCTGGATTTTCCTATTCAGTTCACATTTCATATGTTGTGAAGATTCCATGTAGTTTGTCCATGCTTATGTATTTTAGATCTGTTTTTTCTTCCAGTGCTGATATCTTAGGGTCAAATATCATAGGAAGAGATCTTAATACCTTTTGAACAATTACAGATTCTTTGATTTCTTCTCCCAATCCTATGATTGCATTTACTGTTTCATCGACTCGTAAGAAGTAGGTTGCAATATTCTCATCTTCCTTCATTTTCAGTTGTTCAAATTGAACTCTGTAAGTTTGAAGCTTTGTTGCTTTCACTTTTGAATCTTCGTCATAAATATTTCGAATTTTGTCCCAAATATATTTAGCGGATTTACAATGTGCAACTTTGGTGAATACTGTTTCACCAAGACCATTCAAAAGTGCATTTGTGGCTTTGGAATTATTCTGACCGAGTTTCATTGCTTTGTCATTTGTTGGAGGAACTGCTGGTACTGTGTATCTATCTACAATTGATTCCAAAATGTCAAATCCTTGTGCCTGTATATATGTCTTCATTCTTGTGCTCCCAAATGCATACTTTTGTGCATCAAACTGTGGTATTCCATTTTTATACAAGTTTTTTCTCTCCATGATCTACCTTTCAGTGGTTAAACTGATTTTTGAATGAACCTACTCTGATACCAATTGTTGGATTACTGNGTTGAATCAGTAATAGAGAAATTTAATCCTTCCTAACCATATAATCCAAGTGTTATATCAATGTAGCATTATCATCCAATAACTTCAGAGTAAATAAGCAATGAACAAATGAACAATCATACACATACACAGTATACTAGTGTTTTACGTGGAAACCCAAAGTGGGAGAAAACCACATAATGTTTTTTATTATATGTATTGAAGAATTACATTCATTGGAATCACTGTTATAACCCTAAATTGCACTATCCATGCTTACCTGCCATTAGGCCAACTCATTGCCCTTCATTGCCAAAGCCATGCTGAACAGACTCTTTAAAAACCTCTCAAATCAAGTAACTCGCGCCCTAACCCACTGCTGGGTGCGTTGGAACGCTGGCAGGCCTTATACTGCACGCGTTGGAACGTGGGTTGGCCCACTATAGCCAGCGTTTACCTAACAAAGAAAAAAATCAGGAAAGTTTCCGCTGGGACGAAAAGCTTTGGGTCAGTTAACTAGAACTCCAAGCCATGCATGGCCGAGAGTTCGTCTAAAACCCTAGCTCCTTCTAGCCTATAAAAGAAGGGGCAGGGGTACTATTCAAAGGAGGAAAATCATAGCAAAGAAACTCTGCCCAATTGCCGAATCTGTTTTGTCCCAACCCTTTAGCCTTTCCTCAAGCTTTAGGAGAATTCAAGCAAAGAAGTTGGAGGAAAAAGAAGAGGAGGAGCCTAGGATCAGGATCGAGGAACGGTGGCCGGTCTCTATAATCATTGTAAGTTGATTCATATTGAGATTAAAAAAAAAAGATGCTTTTCCTGTCCCGAATACACGAATTTTATATGTTTTATTTGATTTGTGTTTAATCTCTAACCCTCTAGTAGATCAATAGCATGCATGCGTAGTTTTGTCTTGATTGCAGGATCGATTTTTGGAAGGAGCAGCAGCAGCAAGGGGATAAAAGCTCAACAGAGGATCTACACCAACCATTGATAAAAAGGTTAGTTAGTTCTCCCCATGTTTGCATGAGAAAAAGGGTTTTAGGTTCGGGTAGAAGGTTAAAAGTTATGTCTTAAGGGTCATGATCTGCATGCAAGTTTAAACCCTAGCTTGTTAGTCCGTAGGGTAGAATAACCCCACAACAAGCACCAACTTCCTTTGTTTTCCAGCTGCAATTGGAAGGAGGCTCCAACCCCCTAGTTTCTCAGGCTACAACTTGAGGGAAGATCCAACTCCCCAATTCTCTGGCTACAACTAGAAGGAGGCTACAACCTCCTAAGTTCTTTGGATACAACCGGAAGGTGGCTACAACCACCTATCCTTGCCCCGTCCAACCGCCCTGACGTATAAGTAGAATGATGGAACCACTGTCACACTATCACTGTGAGATATACCACTGTACAATTGTATCAACCTATACCACTGACCTGTATCCAACTTGTACAACTTCCTTGTAATCCATATATACCTGAAATGAACATGTATATAAAAAAATTCAACAGTTACACGACCTATAGTGTTTCAGATCGCGTATGTACGCACCCTATCTATTATGCAACCCGTGTATGTACGCAACCAAACTGTTATGAAACCTATGTATGCCTTCTGAAAAACTAGGGTTTCCTTTCTCTTGAAAACTTATGACCCTTTGTAACTTCTTTCACATAGATCTATAACCTGTCACTGTATCCAGACTGTAACTATAACTGTACCCTGTGCATGCATCCTCATACATAAACTTTACCCAAAGCATATATATCTCTCTCTAGTCATGTGCCATATAGGTGTGTGTAATCATGAACAAGTAGAATAACCCTCACGTGATATAGTCATCAAACCCTTTTTTATTTTCATCCTCTAAATAGATCAACCACTTCACAAATACAAGCTCTCAACCATGTACCAAAAAACCCTTATCGATATTCCAAGAAATAAAAGATGTGCCTCAACAAGAAGTATCAATGATAAATATACCAATATTTTATTTCTGTAGATCTGACTTATGCAGAAGATCCCATGGAGTGATATAAAAATGATGAAGACTTGTATTCTTGAAAATATTTGCAAGTTTTAATTCAAGTGTTCTTATGCAAATGGATCAATTTTGCAAACACAACTTTTATAGAAATTACATATTCAAGATGCATATAAACAACAACAAATAACAGTGAACAGAAAACACATAACACAACAAATGATAAAGGAGTTCACCCCTGTCTTGGGCTACATCTCCTGGTCCAGCTTCCAATGGATCTTTTGTATTATTTGCTCAAAGTGATAAAATATGTGCTTTACAATGCTCAAAATGCCAAATAGATGGCTCCAATGGCTTCAGAACGTCCAAAAACCCCTAGCTGGGCTTTTTCAGCATCTTGTTTGGCCAAAAATTGAAGAAGATAGGCTTCCTGGAAGTTCCCCTTCAAACTTGTTGTCTCTGGATCGCCAAAATGCACCTCTGTTTCCTCAACCTAGCCCCAATGCGCATATTTCTATTAAAACCTAGCAATGGGCGCAACCGCAAAACGGTGCGAACTATAGGATGGTTAGGGCACGCCTAGCCCCTAATCGCCAAGTCTGTGGGCATATGAGTCATGTGACCGTGTGCTCATACGGAAAGGGGCTACATTTTAAAACATATGGTAAATGGTTTGGAATGCGTGCCACGTCGATGGTTACATTGTAAACATATATGACTGGGGGTTGGGGCTAAGCCCCAGCCTCGGACCGCGCCCCATATCACAACATATATCAATTCATATAATTTAAAACTCATATATATATAATAAGAAAGAAACGGTGGTGCACCAGTTGGGAAACCCTTCCCAAGGCTCTTCCCCTACCCGGAGGTCGCAGGGTTGAGTCCTGCCAACTACAAAAGTTTTAAACCATAGCCAAGGTGACACGTGGCGGCCATTGATTGGGCCACATGTCATCATTACATTCACCACCAATGCCATGTGTCAAGAAATGGTTCATCATCCAACTACCAACCAACACCTTCCACATGTCGTATGGACCTACCAACTCAGCCCTGCTACGTGTCGTATGGCCGTGCCATGTCAGCATCCATACGGACTGTACAGACTATACAATCAGCACATTTTTTTTGCCTGTTTGACGATTTGAACAGAACGCGATATCTCTCTCATCTGACGTCCGTTTGAACCCAAACAAGTTGTGTTGGGTTTGTGATGACGAGGCCTATGCTCCCATTTGATTTGAAGCAATTTTGAGCAAAATTTGATCCCCTGGATCACACCTCCCCATTGGAAAGATTTTGGACCTCCAAAAGACTATTTTTAGTCTATTTGAATATGATGGTATAGTTCCCTCACCTTTCCAACCTCAATCCACTTGGCTTTGCTTGGATTTGTGCCTTTAGGACCAATTCGAAGATATTCCACATTTCCTCGTTTTGAAGTTCTCATTCTCCTGTCAAGAATTGTGTCTTCATGCAGTTCTGTAAGATATTTTGGGGAGAAATCATCTATAGAAGGAATCTGAACATGCTCTCCTTGATCATCAATCAAAGAAGGCTCATACAATTTCAAATTCTCAACATTAACAACTGCATACATTTGCATATAAGGAGGCAAATATAAATGGAAGGCATTGTTACCAATCTTGTCAAGAATCTTGAAAGGACCATATCGAATTGGTTTCAGTTTTTTATCTTCTCCTTTAAGCCTTTCTTTACTAATGTAAATCCAAACTTCATCTCCAACTTGGAAACTGTGATCAGCACGATGCTTTTCATGTCTCATCTTGTACTTGGCTTGACTCCTTTCCAACTGTTCTTGTACCATTTGATGTATCGACTGAATTTGTTCAATGAACTTTTCTGCCCTATCAATGTCATATTGACCATCAATAGAAATATCCTTCCCAAAGATAAAATCTAAAGGAGATTTGGGCAAATAGCCAAAACATGCTTCAAATGGAAATGTTTGAGTCGAAGAGTGCTTAGCTCGATTGTAAGAATGTTGAATGTAGTGTAAATTCTCATCCCAAAGTTTAGGATGCTTGATGCAATAACCATGAAGAAGATGCACCACTGTTCTATTTACCACTTCTTTCTGACCATCGGTTTGTGGATGAAAAGATGTGCTCTTTTTCAGTTTGGTGTCCATGAGTGCCCATAAACTCGACCAAAAGATTCCAATAAATCGAGAATCCCGATCAGAAATAATGGATTTAGGCAATCCAAAATGTACCCAAACATTCTGAAAGAACATTTGTGCCATTTTCTCAACTATAACCTGCTTCTTACAAGGCATCAAAATACACATTTTGTTAAATCGATCAACCACAACATAAAGATAATCATGATTTCATTTAGACATAGGTATACCTCCTACAAAGTCCGTAGAAATACTTTCCCAAGGACGAGAAGGAACCGAAAGTGGAGTATACAAACCCAACTTTCGATTGCTAGGTTTGCTTGTGGCACATAACGAACATCCTCGAACATATCTTGAAACACTTTCATTCATTTTAGGCCAATAGCAG
>ML807906.1:309085-328290 GCA_009831015.1 Picea engelmannii
AGGTGGATAAAAGGGTGGGATGGTATCATCGACCTGGGTCATTGCTTCGAGAGGGGAAACATCATCATCATCTTCAAAAATGTCATTAGAAATGGCCATAAAAATATTTTTCTCCTTACATTTATGCCCTAGAAAGTATTTTTCATCACAGTTGTAGAAAAGACCCTTAAGTTGGTATTCGACCATTTCCACCTAGGCTAATATTTTGTCCTTAAGAGGGGGAGGAGGAGGAGGAGTTGGATTGGTGGGGTGGGAGTGTGGAAGAAAGAATGTCTTTTTGATTTGAGTAGTGACTACCTGTTGTGCTTCCTTGGTTTGGTGAATATATTCAAGACAAGTTTGTGGGTGAACCATTATGATGTGAGCTTGAATGTTTTCCTTGAGGCCACTAATAAATCATTCATGGAAGAAAGTGTCTGATATGCCTTCAGTTTGGAAAGCCAATTGCTCAAAAGAAATGATGTAGTCTTCAACTGTATTGGACTATTTAAGCTTGGTTAAATGACCCAAATGATGAGTGTTTGTGTCAAATAATTCACAAAGGTATGCAACAAATTGGGCCCAAGCAATATAACCTCAGTGTGAATTTTTATGCAATTGCCACTGTTTCCATCATTTTAGATCCAGATAGAGGAAACCAACACGAAGTTTAATTAAGTCATCAGTGATGCCATGCAATGAGAAATAGTTTTCCATTTGAGTCACCCAACTTGTGGGGTTCATTCCATAAAATTTATTCACCTTGAATTTACAAAGACATAGGTCATGATCAAGAGGGTTAGAGTGAAAGGCCATGGAATGGGATGATTCAATGCCCTCTTGGTGTGAATGTTGTTCAGAGGAGACGTGACCCTTAAATTGAAGAACCCATACGTTCAAGGATTTCACATCAACAGAGAGGTCCTCAAATGTAGTGAGATCAAAATGTATGGTAGCAAGGTCATAAGTAACTTGAGTGAAATTGTGATTGTTTTGGGATTGAGATGCTTTGAATTCATTTTTGATGTGGTTCAAGGACTTGGCTAGGGAAGTGATGCAAAGGACAAAGTCTTGGTCGCGAGTTTCTATCGGGGAGATAAGTGAGTAAGAATAGAGTTGGTGGGTCCAAAAGAAGAGTCGATGAGAGAGTGCTATCAATATGATTAGTGTGAAAAGAGTAATCTAGTGAGATAGGCACACCCAAATAAATATACCAGAGAGGGTGGGTATGTCCATAGAAGAAAAAGGATTATGAGAGAGGCATACTATTGTGATCAGTGAAAAGAGAGGAATATAGTTGGATAAGTCCCAAATAAGGGTGTTGGTTTTTACTCCTATAGAGTTATACTCCTATCTAAATAATACTGCAGTGACAGAATGCCCAAATTCTTAACAATGAAGATTGTGTAGGAATTTTGCATCCTAGATGTAGGAAGTAGGGTTTCCCACACTGGATGTGAAAAATTCAACACCATTTATGTTTGGTTCTATTTCGACAATAAGGGTTAGGGTTTTGAGGGTTCCTAAGGAAAATGGATTGCCTTATTCTATATCTCTCTTATATACTCGCAGGGTCCAATAGTAGTACTCAACCCAATATCGCAGGGCTCTAACTAAGGAGGGTTAATCATACCCTTAGTCCTACTACCCGATTACCCAGGTACATGGGAGTATTCTTCCCAAGTGTTGTTCTTGATTCCACTATAATAGTCAGTTGGTCGAATGGATAAGCTATGACTAGTTTTAGTTTATCTATATAAGACTCTCAATATACTTGAGGGTATGTGGAAGTGAAAGTCCATGTATAGGTGTGGTCTGATGTGGTACTACTTGAAGGGGTACCAATAGAGGTTACAAGGGTTTCCAACAAGGTGAAACCATGTGTATTTCATGTGTGTATTCTTCCTCAACCACAATTTTACTTTCTTAATGATAGATCGTTGTGATTTATAGAAGTGGAACATGTCTCTATTCTGAATTTTTCTTTTCTAAAATACTGCAGAGGAAATAGATATGATACCACTTGTAAGGTACCAAAAGGGAAATATGCAAAGTAGTAGCACAATTATGATCGCAATAATTAGTAGAAAGAAACAAAACAATAAGCACAATGACACTTTGGATCCAAAATCTGATACATTTATTATCCTGAGAACAATGTTCACTCGCCTCTTCAAGGGGACAACCTCCAACAGAGTAAAGTTGGAGTACAAATGATTCAACCAGAAAATATTTTCAATGTTTTCTACTTCTATAAATACTATTTCTATCTTCCTGAGAACATTCTAGAGGGAGACCTTTCTATAAGTGGAACCTTCTAGTAAGTATTCTTACATTAGGCATTTTCAGATTATTACATAGGCCTTATTTACTAATGACAACCTTTATTACATAGAAAAACATATTATTTTATTTAATTTAGGGGTTAGGAAGGTTAGGACCCTAACAGTTCAATGGAGGAATTTTGTTGACCACTGCAATTTGTATACTCTCACACCCCTTAGATTCCATTTCTTACTCTAAAGACTCTACATTGTCCAAAGTGCGCGCCAACATTTTCTTAATAAGTGGTTGTTTTTCCCCTTCTGGGAAAAGGTTGTTTTTTCTAGAGGATCGATGAAGTGGTTGGTTAACCACAATGAATAAATTTTTTTTAACAATAAATAATGATCAACTAAGTCCAAATAGACATAGAACCAAAGAGTACACCCATAGAAAATCTAGGTTATCAACAAGCAAACTAATGAATAAAAGGGCCTTCTGAAAACCAACCCTCCAAGGGATATTAAGTCCCTAAAAGATTGTCTAGAAAAGGTGTGAGAGACAATGATTGTAACTCACACATAATAGCCCTTATGGGTGCAAGTACCCTCATGAATACATGCACCTTTTGAGGGAACTAGAATAGAGGCTTGATGTCTTCCCCAAATATCGCAAGCACTTCCCACCCGCAATCACCTCTATAGATACCTAGGAAAGGCCACTATGGTTACCACCTCACAACAAGTGACCGAGTGAGAAGTCATGGATCGGGATAAAATGTATGGGTATGAAAACTAGGCTCAAATATTTGAGAAGAATTACCTCCTAGAGAGATGTGAGCACATACAAAACCCCCACACATGTAGTAGTCAAACATACACCAAGACAAATAGAGAGGGGATATCACTCCACTTGCCCTAGTGCAACCTAATGATTGAATCCTATGTTAGAGGAGATTCCTAGAAAATTATCATTGTGATAATGGACTTATGTACTCACTAGTGACTTCTAGGTTTGTTTTTGTGGCCCTGGAGAATTTACTCTCAAACCTTGCACCAAGGCCCTAAATCCTAGTCTGAAGTTGGTTTGTTACAAAGAAAATATTCCAACAAATTTTAAATTTAGGTGCTTCTCTTTTTAGGTTGTTTATTACTCAAGGGAAATGGAACAAAACTTTTAGTTGTGTTTGACGCTTTCCAATCCAAAAGAAGAAAAAGTGTGTATTCAAGGAATGCAACTTTTAAGTTCGATGAACTGTATATAAAGGAAAGGCAGGGAAATTTTTCTTTTTCATAATTTTAAACCAAAACAACAACCTCACACTCTATCATTAAACACTCAATATAACCAAAACAAGTTATCAAAATCCTCAAAATCTAAACACACAATGCAATCTTCAAACAAGACACTCAAAAGCTTTACCCTAGTACACTTATGAAATGAAATTTTTTCCTAATCTAATAAAGAAAATGAAATGTAAATCAACCAAAAAAACAACAAGCTAAGGGATGTGTGATATTGATAGTGATGCAGCCACGCACACTCTTATGTCTTTACGAGAATCAAGACCCACAAATTGGACAAAAAATCTAGTAATGCAACACTTCCAATCACACAAATTTAATGCAAAAGGGGATTTAAAGCACATGGCCATATAAAAAATAATCGTTGAAGGCACGACCAAAGTTTTTATTTTCTAGGAAAAAAATAGCAAAAAGAAAGCAAAATAAACCCAACCACTCAACACCTCAAAAAAAATTGAACTCAAAAAAACAAACAAGAGGCTAAACCAGGGGTCAAATCAATACACACAATTCACTAACAGACTCATAGTCTTGGCAAAGGTATAGATCTAAGAAAAAATGGATCAAAATTCCCTAAAAAATCACCTACATGAGTAGGTTTCTTACCCACCAATAGTATAGGGAGCGAATATCAGAGAGGCGGTTGCAGGATGTAGTGATGTAAAATCTCGTGCTGAGAAATTATAAAAAAAAACAAAACAATATTTATCTTGGATCTGATAGATCTGAGAGATCTGGTCACCAAGTGAATGATGAGGAAGGTAAATGACTACATAAAACTTTCATAGATCAAAATAAAAATGGAAATTCCAAATCTAAGGAAGAATCAAATATTCTTCCCCAGTGGATTCACCAGTTTTGTTACAGAGAAATATCTCTTGCATATAGGTGAGAATTCCCTCAAATATGTCTATGATCTGAGATAGATCGTAGGATAGACAACAACAAAGTTTTCCCTGGATTTGTTTGATTTATTTCTATTTATGCTAGGAGATAGAATGGCATACCTTGTTTTTGATTGTTGTCCTTCCATATTATTGGTTGATGTAGCTCTAGATATCTAGCTCCATCTCCCATAATATACTTCCTGCACACAAAGAGACTATAAATAACAAACCCATGCCTCTTCAAGCATAAGGAATCACAAACCCAATCTAGATCTAATTTGATCTACTCAAGGAAATAATAGAGCTATCACTTACAATTGAATATATCGACATAAAAGTTAGGGGAAAACCCTGTATATCTATATTAAATAGTGGATAAATTGTACACAAATAATTGAATTACCTTGAGTCATGATTGAGATTCTCCTTAGCCCTTGCTCTTGCTCCTCCTTATCCTTCACATAAGAAAGGCCGACTTGATATGAAGACCAACTTTGTGGATGAACTCCTATAAAAACCTACAACATAAGTTTACTTTTGATTCTTCCTCCCCTTTTCCCTTGGAATTCCTTCTGTTATCACTGAGAGTCACCCTCAGATTGCAAGAGGATAAGCCCAATACCCATCAAAATTTTTTATGGATGAAAATTAATAATTAAAGGTCAAATGGACAAAGCTCAACATAAGAATGTTTTAACACATAAATATGGGCTAGCATGCATAAGAAAATGAGGTTTTGATTAACTTCATTCAGTGGTTAAGGATAAAGGTGAATAGAAGGAAGACTTAGTGAGGGAGGTGGATAGGTCTCCTATAAGCATCAAGTCTTCAAGAAGCTAGAAGAAGGAAAACTCAGTCATAAGAACCTCTTGATATTAAAGTTTGAAACACTGAAAAACATTCATATCAACATTATAATCAAACCTCCATTATAACACAACCACAACATCTCATGTGGATCATCCAATCATGAGAATTTCAGAGTAAGAGGAAACAAGCTGATGAAAGGAAAATGACTTCCATTAACGAAAATGTGTCAAACCTCATACATAACCAAAGAACAACTCTGTTTAATCAAACTATTACAACTAAGGAGCTCTTATCAACCATCCGACGCCTTTATATTATTCGTATGATCTATTTATAATCAAAATAGTAGACAATAACTAGGAGTGAGAGATGGCATTCCTATCCTAGGATCCTCGACCTGTCTTGTTCCTTCTGTGAGAAGCAAAGTCCGGTCAGTCTAGGCCTGCAAGAAAAATTTCCCTCTGTGGTACTTCAGGCTGACAGTTTTCTATCTTCTCGGCCAGACCCTCCATTCTTCCATTTAAGGGGGTAGTTGATTGCTCAAACACCAGTCCTTTTTTTCATTAATTGATTTCTCCTTGGGATCAAGATGAATCTTATCACTTCAGCAAGGTGAGATCTACTTCATTTTTACATAATGAACCATCTCCACAGATTACTCACTCTTTCCCCTAGTGATAGACTAGTCATGGTCTGGTAACGTTCTGCTTCTCCTTGTGACTTTCCTTTGATGATTTGGATTAATGTCGAGTTTTGTTGCCACGCGCTGCTCTTGGCTTGATCCTTATATAAGCACATGATTGTGAAAGTTGTTAAGGGTGGTTTGGATCCACACTACTTCAACCCCCGCAATCCACCACCAACTTCCACATACCTCTCTAGCTATATCAATATTTCAATTGCGGGACCACTCTAGGATTTTAACGTTCAAGCACTTTATGTCCCCACAATGAAGTGTGGTCGTCAATATTATTGCAATCAGTGATCTAGGTAACCTTGCTTTTTAGCTCCCCTGCTAAATTTTATCCTTCCGTCAACTCTAGAATCCATTTAACCATGCTTAGACATGGCACTGGGAGCTTTGGATGTTTAGCAGGGATATCTCCCAGAGGATGATCTCCCAAATCTAACGTGGTGGCACGACGTCATATGACGTCACAACTACTGATGTGTCATAAAAGGAGAGTGCTACATGTCACTCGAGAATGAGCAGATGACATGCCCAAAGGTGCCTAAATTGAGTGCCAAGTGTCAGCACCAGATGTATTCCACGTATCTTTGACAGATGGGTGCCACACATCTGAACTGATGAACTCCAAGAGTCTTCGACACTTTGGGTTCAAGAATTTATGCATGTAGAGTTTGTATAACTCCTGAAGGGACAAACTTGCGAAGTGATTAGCATGTTCTTAACACTAATTAAACCTCAATTAAGACACTTTTATCTAAATATTTTGGGACTTTGGAGCTCCAGGTTTAGAGAAATGTGGTTTATCTGAATGGAAAACTCTCGAAGTGGCAATGCTGCGAAGTGATGAGGTGGCCTGATGTTATATGATGTCATGATGGATAAGTTCCACGCGCTTCGTCACTTCGGCACTTCGGGGCTTATGTCTGGTTGTTAAGCCTCACGTGACTTTGAAACTCCGAATGCACGAGAGTCATTAATCTGAACTGCATGGGATCTCCATCGTTGAAAGTTGAACCTTCCTATTTTCTTGTATTTTAAGCCTGAAATGGACTGTTCTAAATGTTGTGTTTTGCGCTCATGGTTTTTCCATGTGAAAACAAAGGACTTGGAAGACCTATTGTGAGCTCAATCAATGGAAAACAAGATGACCAGTAATTCGAACCAAATCCCGATATGTGTTTATCCTTCAAGAAAAATATAAAAACTTTGTGTATAGAATCATTCAAGTAAGACACTAAGGACGATCTAGTCATTGAACAAAAGGGAAACCAACCTTATCAACCAGAAGAGGGAAAATTTCTAGGAAGGTATGCAGAAAAGAGAGAGACGGGGCATGGGTGCAGACTTAGGTCTTAACAACAACTGCATGTGACCCTTAACAACTTCATGTGATAACATTGGCTCCACAAGGGATTGTATGCTCCCTGTGAGTTGCCAAGAACAATCAGCTTTAGTGTCTTACCCTAGGGCTATGGGGTCACTTATTCAAACAGAAATAAAAGAAAAAGTGATATTTACAATGAATGGAAAACCAATCATGGATTAAGAAAAATATTTTTTCAAAAAGCGCCCATTGACAAGGCCACTAAAAAATTCAGAATCCTCCAAGTTCTACAATTTATAAGTGTTATTTGAAAATACCTCAGAAATATTGAAAGGACCAATCCACAAGGCTTCGAATTTACCATGTTTTCCTTTGTCTTTCTTGGGTGCATCCCACTTGAGCACTATATCTCCCAATTGGAAATCTTATGTTCTTAAATTCTTATCAAAGGCTTTCTTGATATTTTGTTGATGGTCCTGCGCTCTATCAAGTGGTTGCTCCCTAGTCTGCAACACTTCTACCAGCTGTTGTATCCTCTTGACCATATCATCAAGTTCCCCTTGGTAGTCCTAGAGGAATTTTTCCTCAGGCAATGCAAGTTGAGTAGGAAATATAGCCTCCACCCCATATACAATATGAAAAGGGGAAAGACCCAGTGACCTATTTGTTGTAACTCTATCAACCCATAAGGCGAATTTCAGCTTTGAGTTCCATGCTTTCTTATTTTCTTATAACAATCTTTTGATGATATTTATGAGGCTATTGTTATAGGACTCTGCCAAACCATTTCCTTAGGGGTAGTAAGGGGTAGAATGGACTAATGTAATCCCATACTATTCACAAAACTTGATCAATGGTTCATCTTTGAAGGAGGAAGCATTGTCAGTAACAATCTTTCTTGGACAACCAAATATTGACATGATATCCTCAAGAAAACTAATCATTACCTTGTGGGAGGCATTTCTTGTAGGAATGAGTTATATCCACTTGGTGAAATAATCAGTGGAAGTCAAAATCCACCTATGATGACCACTTGAAGATGGGTGGATTTCCCCAATGAATTCAAGACCCCACTGCTGAAATGCTCTAGAAACTACCATGGGCTTCAAAGGAAAAGATTTGAGTTGTTGCTTTCCAGAAAAAATTTGGCATTTGACACAAGCTCTAATATTTGCACAAACATCAGTAAAAAGGCTAAGATAGAAATATCTAGCTCTGAGGATCTTATAGTTTGTGGTTCTCCAGAAGTGATGGCCCCCACATAAGTTGTCATGAAAATCAGTCATGGCCTTTTGGGCCTCATGTGGATCTAGACATCTCAAAATAACTCCTAGAGGATCTTTCCAATATAAGACATGATAAAAAACACAATATCTGATTTCTTTAAGCTTCAAATATCTCACCTTGTTCTTTTCCAAACCATCAGGAGGCTGCAAATTCTACAGAAAATATATGATGTCTTTATACCAAGTTCATTCTGCCAAATTTGGGCTGACATGGGAGCTTTTATCAGTAGACTCAACTTGCTTATTTTATGAGTTTATATTCATGAAATTAATCCCTAAATATTTGCAATTTGATTCTACCAATAACCTAGATAAACCTCG
Source organism: Picea engelmannii (assembly GCA_009831015.1). NCBI lineage: Eukaryota > Viridiplantae > Streptophyta > Pinopsida > Pinales > Pinaceae > Picea > Picea engelmannii. Next base: position 317,950 of record ML807906.1, read on the forward strand.
ACCTTTCACTAGTTTAGTGGGCTTCATTTCAAGGTCAAATTCCATAATTTTAGCAATGCATTTTCTCGTCTTCCCATCTATATCAGGCTGGATAAGTATTTCTTTCACTGAGGCTGAAGGGACATATGCAACAATATTTGAATGCAAAACATAAAATATGAAAGCATTGAGGACTTTGAACAAAGCATAAGCCTATTTTTCCATGATATCATATCTCACTTCTGCATCCCTCAATGCTCTGCTAAAAAAGGAAATAGGTTGTTCTAACCCCTCTGTATTTTTCTGCAGCAAAACAACAACCAATGTGTCAAATGAGGCAAAGGAAAATATCAGAAACTCCTTAGAATAGTCAAGGATGATGAGCACAGGTGCTTCAGTCAAGGCCTTTTTTATCTTATCAAAATATTCTCGAGTCTCAGTATTCCATTTCACCTCATTTCCTTTCCTAAGCTTGGTTGTAATGTACTTCACTAATTCATCAAAGTTAGAGATGAACCTTCTTAGAAAATTGATTTTCCCCAAGAAATACTGAACTTCTTTCTTGGATCTAGGAAAAGATATGGTCTGAATGGCCTCTACTCTGTTTGGATCAATTCTTACCCCTTCTGCTGATACAATGTGTCCCAATAACTTACCTTCCTTCATAGAAAACAAAGACTTCTTAGGATTGAGAAAGAGACCAAAATTTCTGCACTTCAGGAAGACCCTTTTCAAATGATGATAATGTTGTTTATCAAATTTTCAGAACAATGTAATGTCATCTAGATATATGAATACAAAATTGTCCTTCTCCCCAATCAAGGAAATGTCCATTGCTCGTTTAAAGGTTGCTCCTGCATTCATCAATCCAAAGGGAATTTTACCATACATGAATGTGCCCCAAGGAGTAGTGAAGTTTGTCTTCTCTCTATCTTTAGGAAAGACAAAGATCTGATTGTAACCAGAAAATCCATCAATCATATACATCCTAGATGAACCAATGACTCTTTGCAAAATGTGCTCCATCTTTGGCAAGGGGTAATAATCCTTCTTGGAGCTTCTATTCAAATTTATGAAATCGACACATAGTATAATTTCCCCATTTTGTCTTCCTCACAGAGACCAAGTTAGCCACCCACTCAGAGTATCTCAAAGGAATGATGATCTTGGCATCCAACAACTTCTTCACTTCTTTTTCCATAATAGGGATAAACATAAGATTTATCTGTCTTAGTTTCTTCCTAAAAGGCTTGGTCTCTTATTTCAAAGGGATATTATGTTCAATGATGTCTGTTTCATATGTTTGCAAATCTTCATATCTCCAGGAAAACACATAAGAAAAATCCTTTAAAAGATTAACATATTCGGCCCTTTGTTCCTTTGACAAATTGCTAGACAATTTAACATACTTTGGATCCTCCTCTGTACCTAAATTGCATTCAGTCACATCAACATTTTTAGTTGAACCTTTAACCTTTAAAACAACATCATTTCTGTCAAATAATCTCTCCAAGGGGACTAGTCCTTTTGGAATATGGTTACTGGGTAGCTAAACAATATGATGGTCAACAATTTTATTCAAAAAAATATCGACATGAGGGATTTTTTCAGTATCATGATCTTAATCAATATGTAAGGTAGAAAACTCTTCCACAGTCTCAAGGAATCTTCTTATCTCAAAATCATCCTAAAAAACCTTCCAATGTTTGACATTGTCATGTATAGAGGGTCTATACTTCACTTCCACATCATATTTGAGTTTAGGGGGAAAATGAACTTTGAAATTACTTGTTGATACAACCAAGGAATCTGTCATAGTGTTTTCATCTCTTGGAACAAATGAGATATTAAAGGATAATAATAAACTATCAAAAAGATCCCACACTTCATTTTTGTAAGTCCTTAACCTGGGGTGTTTAGCTGGATACATATTTTTGACTTGATGAACAATTAATTCATCATCTCCAAACACGACTAGCTCTTCAATCCTCATGTATTTAACATCCCTCAAACCCAAAACAAGAGACTCATATTCTGCCACATTGTTTGTAGTTTCAAATTCAAGATTGTAAGACAAAGATATGGTCTCTTGGGTAGGGGAAATAAATACTACTCCAACACCAACACCCTCCCTAGAAGAGGCTCCATCAAAAAACATCTTCTAAACAAAGGTATTAGGAGGAGGATATTCACAAGAGGTAAGGGGATTCTTTCTGATTTCAATAGGTGGTTGAGGTGCATCAGTGGGTTGAAATACACTGGATCCTAAATCAGTGTCAACTACAAAAATAGGGTGGTTGGTAGGATTTTCTTCATCACTGATGATGTAATCTAGTTATGCCTCCATATAAAGCCTTCTATGTTCTCCCCCAAATACATGAATGGTGGCATATGAAAGGTAAATCTACAAATTCCCCCTTAGTATTTTGATCCAAGATCTTGACAAGAGCATCCCAAACTTAGGGGGGACATCAGCCAACACTATATCCATGACCACACTTTTCATTGGCAATTGGAAAAGGGTAACAACCGGGTCTTTAATAACCCCAAGACACTTCACCTTCCTGGAATCAAATGAGTACAAGTCATGGTAGGTCTTTGTGATTTCCAACCCAAACTCATCCATGACAATTTTAGGCATGAGCTTATGAGATGTCCCTGAGTCCATCAAGCAGTTGTGCAACACTTTAAAATGAATGTTTAATGATGTGTAGAAAGAAGGGGAAGAGTCATCCCTATCTTATGCCAAGGGTCCCAGGATGACTACTGGTTTTTCATATTGAAGGTTGATTGAATCTGTGGAATTAGATGAAGGTTCAAGCTGCAACATTTTGGAAAGACACCTTTTGGATTCCTCATTCTTAATTATCTCCAAAAAAGGTACAGGTATTTTAATTTTTTGAATCTCATTCTCAAAGATAAAGGATGATGGAGACTTCAAGATATCCTTAACTTCTGAGGTAGGGATCTTAGCCAATTCCTGGGGGTTTTGTACCTCCCTTTATTTGTTGCTAGCTGCCACAACCTTAGAAAAATTTTCTTATTTAGTGGGATGATCAGAAGTGTTAGTCTTTCCTTCTTTCTTTTTTAACCTTAGGTTGTATTTATTTGGATTGTCGTTGGTTTTTTCCCCTTTACTCAATTCATTTAGTTGGATATCCATGAGAGACTCTTCATATGCATATTGGGTCAAAGGAGGAGATGAAGAGGTGTCACCAAGACAATGGATTCCAGGATCAGTTTCTTCATCCTCTCCTTCTTCATCAACAACAAGGTTATTTTGGAGAGGGGCTTGGATTTTTTGATCATCTCTATCCCTATTCCTTTTCTCTCTTAGGGGGACCTGAGGGGAAGTATTTGGTCTTCTGAAATTTCCTCTATAATCATCATTATGTGTGTTCTTATATTTCTTCTTTCCTTGAAGTTTCAACTTCTCCATTTCAGCAGAAAGTGATTTTACCAATTTTGTAAGTCCATCAACTTCAGGGTGGAAAACAAGGGATTTAGAGGTTGAAGCTTCATCCCTACCTTTCCTTCTGTCTCTATCAGATTTTACCCTAAGTTTGCCAGTTGCCAATATGTTAGATTCTACTTCCAAAGCTACATCTTGCATATGTTCTAGAGAGGTAGATCTTATCTCTCTCAATAGGAGGAAAAACTCAGGTCAAAAGCACTGGTATAGGTAATTTTCGTAGAGGTCTCTGTAGGATTTATTTCAGTGGGAATATTGTTGTACATTTTATTAAATATTTTTGAGAAGTTTGAAATAGATTCCCCCTCCTTCCTCTTAAGTGACCCAAATTCTTTAATATAATAAAGGAAAACCTTTGTATCCCCCTAATGCATCAAGAAAACATCATCCAAAGCTTGAATCCTAGCCACAGATCCATGAGTCAAACCCATAAAACATTTTATAGCCTCACCATCAAGGCTCTGTACAAATACTCTCATCCATACATCTTTATTTTCAATGTTAAGGTTGTCTGCATAACTATAAAAGTCTGCAAGATGTTCTTCTGCAGTTATGTCTTCCTCCCTTGTGAACTTGGGAATGTACTTGAGGTAGTCTACAACTGGGAGAGCATTCATAGGTTGAGTTAAAACAATAGGGGCATACCTATCAGCCACTATGGCATCCATCCTATTTCTAGGAAGGTTGTCACCTGCCATTGGGTTGTGAACTATAGGAGAACAAGGGGGAGATGGAGTTTTGACAGGTACAACTATAGGTTGGAATTTTGGAGAAATAGGAATCTTGGATGGAGAGGTTTCATCTTTCAGAGGAAGACGTTGAGTCTTTGAGGAATATGGTATATGGTCCAAGGGAAAAGAGGCTTCCTCCTCTTTAGTCACAACAAATTTGATAGGAGGAGGAGTAGGAAGGCCTAAAGAAGGAAAATATTCTAAGTACTCTAGTCTAAACTATTTTACAGCATCGGGAAACTAAAAGAAGAGTAATCAACAAGAAAATTTTCAAAACTGAAACTTTTAGAAATTCCAGTAGAAGGTGAAAGAGGAGAATTGGATATAGCTACTGGAGTCTTAAAAGTAGAATCATGTAAATGACCAGAAGTACCTGGTACAACAACTAAAAATACTTCTTGATAAGTCTTTCCTTTCTTGATAATCCTCTCTAGGTCAGCTTCAGGTGTTGCCAAAGGTAGATGTGGAGTAGACCTCGTGTGTTTTCCTTTGGGAGACACAACTGAAAAAACAGAGTCGCAAGTGCAAGATGAAATATTCAATGTACTGATTTCTAATGCACCTTCAGAATCAATATTTCTTTGCCGTTCAATCCTAGGGAAATATCTACAATTTGCTCCCCGGTAGCAGTGCCAAGAATATTACAACCAGGGAGCTCTGCTCAACCATCCGATGCCTTCATATTATTCGTCTAATGTATTTATAATCAAAACAGTAGAAAAAAACTACGAGTGCGAGCTGGCCTTCCTATCCTAGGATCCTCCACATGTCTTGTTTCTTCTGTCAGAAGGAAACTTGGGTCAGTTTGGGCCTACATGAAAAAATTCCCTCTGTGGTACTTTGGGTTGACAATTTTCTATCTTCTTGGCCAGACCCTCCATGCTTCCATTTAAGGGGGTAGTCAATTGCTCAACCACCGGTCCTTTTTTTCATTAATTGATTTATCCTTGGGATCAGGATGAAGCTTATCACTTCATAAAGGTGATATCTGGGTCATTTTGACATAATGAACCCTCTCCACATATTCCTAACTCTTTCCTCTATTGATATATTGGTTGCGGTCTGCTAACATTTTGATTCTCCTTGTGAATTTCCTTTGATGATTTGGATTAACGTCGAGTTTTGTTGTCATGCACTGCTCTCGTCTTTGTCCTTATATAAGCATGTGATAGTGGAAGTTGTAAAGGGAGGTTGGGATCCACACCGCTTCGACCCCTGCAATCCACCACCAAATGGCACATACCTCTCTAGATATACCATGGTTTCAATTGCGGGACTGCTCTAGGATTTTAACATTCGAGGACTTTCTGTCTCCGTAATGAAGTGTGGCCGTTGATCTTGTTGCAATCAATGATCTGGGTAACCTTTCCTTTTAGCGCCCTTGCTAAATTTTATCCTTCCACCAACTCCAAAATCCATTTATCCATGCTTAGAGATGGTGCCAATTTTGGTGCTCGAGATCTTTGGATGCTGAGCAGAGATATCTCCAGGAGGACGATCTACCGAATCTGACGTGGTGGCCTAATATCATATGACGTCACAACTATTGATGTGTCACAAAAGGAGAGTGCTACGTGTCACTCGAGAATGAGCAGATGACATGCCCAAAGGTGCTTAAACTGAGTTCCGTGTGTTAGCACCAGATGTATTTCACGTATATTTGATGGATGGGCACCATGTGTCTGAACTGATGAACTCCAAGAGTCTTCGACACTCCAGGTTCAAGAATTTCTTCATGTAGAGTTTGTATAAATCCATAAGGGTCGAACTCATGAAGTGATTAGCATGTGCTTATCACTAATTAAACCTCGATTAAGCCCCTTTTATCTAAATATTTTGGGACTTTGGAGCTCCGGGTTTCAGAGAACTGTTCTTTCTCTGAATGGAAAACTCTCGAAATGGAAACGTTGTGAAGTGACGAGGTGGCCTGATGTCATATGATGTCATGGTGGATAAGTGCCACGTGCTTTGACACTTTGGCACTTTGAGAATTTTGTCTTGTCGTTAAGCCTCACGTGACTTTGAAACTCCGAATGCATGAGAGCCGTTAATATGAACTGTGCATGAGATCTCCACTGTTGAAAGTTGAACATGTTTGTTTTCTTGTATTTTAAACCTAAAATGTATTGTTCTGAATTCTTTGTTTTGCGCTCATGGTTGCTCCCTATGCAAACAAAGGACTTGGATGACCTGTTGTGAGCTCAATGAATGGAAAACAAGATGACCAATAATTCGAACCAAATCCTGATATGTGTTTATCCTTCAAGAAAAAACAGAAAAAAAAAATGTGAAAATAATTAGTCAAGCAAGACACTAAGGATGATCCAGTCATTGAACAAAAGTGAAACTGACCTTATCAACCAGAAGAGGAAAAGTTTCTAGGAAGGTATGCAGAAAAGAGAGAGACGTGGCAAGGGTGCAAACTTAGGTCTTAACAACAATTACATGTGACCCTTAACAAATTCATGTGATAACACCTTCTTTAAATAGATTGGGGAGGACGATAGGGAAGGCTTCTATATCTATAAAACCATTAGGAAATCCAAGTTTGGTATGAGTTCCCAAGTTCACATGGTGATATAACAACTCACAAAACGTTGATCTCCTTGAACTCAATGAAATAGAAGGTGATAGGGGTGATCATTAACTCTAGTGATGCATCTCGTGACTGGTCACATGCTACTAGTGGTTCAAATAATGACCAATCACACTCTGCTAAGCTATTAGAGCACGACCTCCCTCAAAACATGTAAAATCCAAGGGAGAAAGGTGTATCTTGGTATGATGTCATCAGTAGGTCATCCATGTGTCTGTAGGATGGAAAATATAGCTATAACACCTCCAAAACAAAGACTTTATCTCCAAATCCTACAATTGCATCCACACTTACTCTCACGTAGGCACCCGAACCCACTTTCCAGGAAAACCAAGGAAAAAGAGTGGGGAAGGCTAAAGGAAACACTTTACATTGGTTCGAGGTATTTTGAAAGTTCTTTTTCCTTCATCGAATCTAATCCAATACTGAATCAGGAGAAGTATATTTTGTGATTAGGACCCTTCTCCATATAATTTCCTGAGTCAAAAAGGTCCAAAGTGACTTCACTGCAAGATCCTTTCTGAATAGAAAGATATTCTTAAGTCCCCATCCATCCTTATTTTTTGGCATATTAATCACCTTCCATTTCACCATATGAGAGGCCAAATATCCATTTCTTCCATTCCAGAGATAATTGAAGCATATCTTCCTAATTTTGTTAAGCACGCCATTTGGAACATGTGTTGATAAATGGAGAAGACCAAAATGGCTTCTAAGATGGATTTAATGAGTATTGGATGTGTTGATACTGAGAGCGGGGTGAATCAGTATCAAGTACAATTTAAAACCTTTTTGAACTTATACTTAAACCATTCAATTATATCCAATGAGAAATGAACAATATTATAAGAGTTACACCAATACACCACAATACACCATGCACAATATATGAGAAATAATCAATAGTTATTGTTCAAGGGAAGTAATGACTTCCAAAGGTAGCTACAACTTCCAAATGTAAAGGGAGGGATAAACCTCCAATAGGAAGATACAATCCTCCAATATCAAGAGAGATTTTAAATCTCCATCCTTGCCCCTTCCTTCCACCCAAGAATACACGAGAGATGATAAAACTTCACATTAAATCATCATCATCAACCAACCATCACATAGAACCTGATAATGCTTCCTGAGACTTCTTCAATTTATACAATTATTCAATTCTTGGAATAATTTGATCCTATAGATAATATTATTCAATTTATTCCCTGAAACTTCTCCAAATTTCACTCCTTGAATCCTCCCCAAAATGAAGTTATAGAGAGAATGGTAGACCTTGTTCAATTCTGGTTTATTCAGGATACCGAACTTGTACAGAATGCCCCACACTCAATATTTAACATTAGATTCTAAAAATTGCACAAAAGAAACTACAGTCTATACTCTTTCTAATGCAATTTGTCCCACATCATTTGGATTCTCTATGAAGAAATGATTGTTTTACCCAGAACACCTATTTATTGACTAGCTTCAGGACTGGTCAAAAACCATATCTTCCACATAGTGTATCTCCATAATTGTAGCGAATCAAGAGATGAAAATTTTACCACAGGTACCTTGATATGTCTTCTAAATACCATAGCAATTTCACCATCTGAATCATTCTAGAAAAAAAAGTTATAGAAAAAATGGAAAGATGACCTGAAAATAACATACCTTAGAACACATCACCAAAATACTTCATCCTCCCTTGAAATCCAGCCTTCTTTACTTCTGATTTCCTCTGAAATTTGACTTGTGTATAAAATGAATGTATAATGATATTTATTTATACCATTTATGTCACTTCCTTTTAACATTAGGGCCAACTTGACACTTTCTTATTTTGTAATTCTTTTCTTTAATTATCTTCAGGGCCTACATGTACTTCTTTCTTCAATTCACTTTGTCATCTTCAAAAATTCATTTCTCCTCAACCATGAGGATCCACGTGACATGCCACATACCACCAAAAACAACATGATGTATACTATCCATCCATGGGTGTTGTATATGCATGTGCATTTTCCTTCATGTCCGAATACCTTCATCAATCTTGTGGTCCAAAACCCATGACTAGGGTTGACATCAATGACAACAACCAATATTCCAAATGAATGTATAATGATATTTATTTATACCATTTATGTCACTTCCTTTTAACATTAGGGTCGACTTGACACTTTCTTATTTTGTAATTCTTTTCTTTAATTATCTTTAGGGCCTACATGTACTTCTTTCTTCAATTCACTTTGTCATCTTCAAAAATTCATTTCTCCTCAACCATGAGGATCCACATGACATGCCACATACCAATAGAAACAAAATGATGTATACTATCCATCCATGGGTGTTGTATATGCATCTACATTTTCCTTCATGTCCAAATACCTTCATCAATCTTGCAGTCCAAAACCCATGACTAGGGTTGACATCAATGACAACAACCAATATTCCAACAATCTCCCCCTTTGTCATTGATGGAAACACTCATGTTCCCCCTATCATCATGATCCTAATTTCTCTCCCCCTCTGACATCAATGGCAAAGGGTAGGGCTTCTTGCCCTGAGTTTAATGGCAAAAGGTAACTCTCTTCTTTGGGGCTGCTCCCCCTGAACATGTGGCACTCAATAATACTTCATCTTTATTTTTGGTCGTTGGGACTTTTTCTTCCTTGGAATCCTTTTATGTGACTTGTATCTTCTCTCTCTTCTTCATGTCTAGGATGTATATGTTTTTCGGTATTCTTGTTGCAGTTAAAACTAATCTTCTTGAGTTATTTTCTCTGATTTTACATTTTCAGGAGTCAAACTTAAGAGTGTATCCTTGATCACACATTTTACTAACACTGAGTATATTATGCTTCAAGTCTTCAACCAATAGGACTTTTCTTTCTTTTACATTTTCACTTTCAAGTTCTACTACACCTTCTCAAAGTATTTTGGCAGATGAGTCATCTCCAAATGAAACATTTCCACCCTTTCTCTTCCAGCTAATGAATTTGTCTTGATCCCCGATCATGTGTGAAGAACATCCACTGTCTATGTACCATTCATATTCTTCTTTACATTCTTCAACGGTCAATGCTATTCGACAATCTTCATTGTTTGGAATATCTTTCCTTCTCCATACTGTGGTTGGCATAGGGACATCTTCATTCATATATATGCAATCTCGTGCTTTGTGACCAAGATAATTACATTTGTAGCATGCAATATTTTTTTCCATCAATGGGGAAAATGAATTATAACTTATGTTGACAAATCCATGATTATTTCCATATATTCTATTTATACCATTCATGTTTCTTGTGTATGTGTTCATTTCATTGATTATGCAATTAATTGCCTTATGTCCAAATTTTTTACAAGTATAACAATGACCAAGAAAGAAATTTTGACACCTTGGAGTAAGTGGGCTTCTTTGTGATGTAGTCCATTTGGGTTCATGATCTATTCTTCTATAGTTTCCTTCATACTAATTGAAGCTTCTTTGATTCCTAAAGGTAGGAGGTCTTCTTGGATATTCATCTCTTTTGTAATCATTCCTTCTTTCTGGTATCCTGGTCCACTTCTCATCAACT
>ML807906.1:328340-364481 GCA_009831015.1 Picea engelmannii
TTCTTGTTGAATAATTTTTTCTTCATGATTTTCTTCTTCTTCATTGGAATTTTCTTCTTCGGTGTCATTTCTTTCAATCCTTGGATGATGACATTCAAATTCAACATGACCTACTCCTTCACAATTAAAGGAAAAGAACTGACCTCTATTTTCTTCTTTGAAATCTGAGATGTTGTAATTTGCTTCAACTTCTTCTTCTTCTTCTTCTTCCCTTACATAAAGGTCTTGTAGCTTGTCCCAAACCTCTTTTGATGATGCACATGATCCCACCTTGGATTTCAATGAATCTGTCAATTCATCCAGGATGGTATCTATTGCCAATTTGTTGTTCCTTTTTGCTTCCTTCTGAGCTGCAGTCTTTGGTTTCTTCAAAGCATTGTATCCTGAAGCAACTGAGAACCAAACATTTGCCCCAAGAGATTTCAAGTAATTTTCCATTCTATTACTCCAATATTCAAAATTGCTTCTAATTTCCTCTGAAATTCGACTTGTATATCAAATGAATGTATAATGATATTTATTTATACCATTTATGTCACTTCCTTTTAACATCAGGGCCAACTTGACACTTTCATATTTTGTAATTATTTTCTTTAATTATCTTCAGGGCCTACATGTACTTCCTTCTTCAATTCACTTTGTCATCTTCAAAAATTCATTTCTCCTCAACCATGAGGATCCATGTGACGTGCCACATACCACTAGAAACAACATGATGTATACTATCCATCCATGGGTGTTGTATATGCATGTGCATTGTCCTTCATGTCCAAATACCTTCATCAATCTTGCGGTCCAAAACCCATGACTAGGGCTGACATCAATGACAACAACCAATATTCCAACAGGATGAACCCCTCAAGAAATCTATCAATTGCACCAAAATCTTACATGTTTTACTATTTTTGTCAACAACCACTTCCAATCCAAGACCCCATAATTGTTTGACTTTAAAAATAATTCCATGTATTTTAAATTATCATTCAGGTCAAAGGAAAAGAGAAAAAGTCAGACATTCTAGTACGAACATGTTCTTCTAGCTATGGAAAATAAATGGTATATTTATTAATGTTTACTACCATTCCTGTGTATCAAAAAATTAATCTAGGACCTCCTTATATTGGGTGCATTCATAATCTAAGTAGAAACAAAAAAAAAATAGCATCATTGACCAAATTGAGGTGAGTTAGTTTCTCAGTTATTCCAATCCTTAGTCCTTATATTTTATTATGTTGTCTTTCCTCCAAGATATCTCGACCAAGCCCATATGCTATCAATAAAGACAAGTAGGGAGAAACATGACATATTTGTCAAAGCCCATGGGAGGATTTAAATAACTCAGATCCTGAACCATTAACAATATGCCAACAAGATGCAACCCATAATCCATTTAACGAACAAAATGCTAAAACCCACCTGTAGAAGAAGTAGTCTAAGACAGAGCCACAAAACTCAGTCATAAGACTTCGATAAATCAAGTTTGATAATTGTTGTAGGACATTGAGCTAACTTAATTGAATTGACCCCTTCTTGGGGTGTGCCAATGTCTTCATGAATGATCATTTCCTTAAGAAATCCAAATTTCTCAAAAGAGATAACCTTTGACAGGACTGGCTTTAGTCTAACTGCAATCATCTTAACAATAATTTTATATAGACAATTGCATAATGATATTGGCCTAAATTCATCAAAAGAATTTGGACATTCCACTTTAAGAATTAGAGCTTAAAACATATCATTGAAGCTACTTGACATCTTACCAGAAACATGAATCTCCTCAAAGACTCGCAAAAGGCCACCACCCACCACATCAAAGAAATCAACGAAGAAATATGCATTCCAATCGTTTGGAGCGAGGCTCCTAGATTTCATGAATGAGTTGATAACAAAAAAGATCTCCTCTCTAGAGACTAGATTAAATAGGGCTACATTTTTCTTCTTCATCGATCAATCATAGGAAAGTCCCACCAATTTAAGCAAATCCTCCATGTTGGAATGCTCTGACTCCTTGAATATTTCTTTAAAGTGGTTTACACTTAACTTTTCCAAATACTTTATAAACTAAACTTTCATGCAAAAGTAACTTTAAAAAAGAATATTAAAGTTACTTTATATTAATTCTCTTTTATAACTTGAGTCAAATGCACTTTACAATAAATTATGAGATAACTCAAAGTTGCATGAAATTTTTCAAAAAGTATATTAAAAAAATAGAAAGACTTGAACTCAAGGTATCTTATAAATAAATTAACTTTCAACCAATTGAACTAATACTTAATATATAGCTTTGATGAAGGAGGAGGGGTTTTTTTTCTTTCATTTTCATTTTTTATTTTTTACTCTTTTCCTTGAAGTGTTTGCCTACCCCAAAACCCTTGTTTTTTTCCTGCAAAAAATGTCAACACATCTAAACACACAAAAACAAGTGAAATTTGCAAAAAACAAAGTTTCAAAACTTTACAATAATGGGGTTAGATCTCAATTAGCTTTCTCAAAAAAGGCAAGTTTTCTCTTTGTTTCTTACTTGTTGAGCTCACAGAAAATGCAAAGTAAAGAACATACATAGAAAAGAAAACAATTTCTGTGTTTATGATTTGTCAAGATTGCGCAGAGCACACGACAAAGATAATGCATAGATTGAAAAGAGTAGTAAACTGGGAATAAAAATAGTAAAACTGAGATATTAACTCATAATTATTTTTTAAGAGAATAATCATACTGCATGCCTTTGGATTTGACAAAAATGATTGTATCTTGGGAAAATGGAAACATTTTTGAGTGAAATGAAAATCATTTCCAATTAAAAGCAGTGCTACAGACACAATAGTATGGTATGCTCAACTCATAAATGCACAGAAATAGTAGAACCCAGAATTGCGACAATGCAATTTCAAGATCTCAGTCAACAATGGCAGCGGGTCTTCAAACAGACTATGATCCCATGTTCGACAAAACAAGGTATCTCCACATCAAATGAACACCTTAAGAAATCAATCCCACAACCAGATAAAAAATCAATACATTAGTGTTTTTAAGTGGTTAAAACCCTCTAAGAGGGAAATAATGCATGACCCTAGCTAACATGGCCACTTGAGACAATATATTAATACAAAAGAAAAAATTGTACATAAGAGTTTCTCACAATTGATCTTCAACAAATAACCATTGATTCTCTTTAAATAGATATCATGGACCAATTGAGTGTTAAGCCATGAATCGATAGTCATTATTATCGAGGAGAATCTGAGTCATCATATCATTTTATGTCTAGAACATATTATGACCGTCAGATTACATAACTACAAATTCATATTAATAAATACTAAAGAAACCCACTTTTACCTAAGGACACATTAGAACAAGTTGATCTTAACTAAATCCTAAGTCTCTAAATATCCTAACATTAACTATAAATTAGAATAGAACAAAGGTTCATGGCATTGGACAACATGAATACCAATGTTTACTAGTGGTTTCTTGGAAAGTGCCTCTTGTATCGACAACATTTCTAGCTGACTATTTGAAGGATGAAGTACACAATCATAGGGAAATGTTGTAGGAAAATAAATATCCAGTGTCATGCGATTCATATGGTAGAAGTGACTCATAATGATCACATCACATGTTTCGATAATGGAAAAACATGTTATATTCATATCCATATTTATTTTTGTTCAAATGGGGTACTACACCTTTTTTGTAAACAACCTAAAAAAATGCAAATGGATATCCATGAGCAAACAACCTAATGAAAAACATATATCCCTACTATCCAATTTCATTGCATTCACTCTCGCAATGTTGAGAGATACATTCCTCATAAAAATGTTTCAACATAATGGATACCATGCAATTCCTCATTTCAATTTGTATTAACAAGAGAACAATAGGGTCTCAATGTTGTGAGAAAGTCTAAGAATGCTCTACTATTCCTTGGTGTATCTCGATTGATATGTAGAAAAAGTGAAACACTACAAATGCATCAAATAGGAATATGTGGGTTCATAGTAAAAGATCCGTAGTCATAATAAATAAAACCTATATTGTACAAGATCAACTTTTGTAGTTCAAACTCTTATGGTGAAAATCATTTGATGTGGTCATGTAAAGTTATTTTACAACTTTTACACCTTTGGTTCTTTGATGATTATATTGTAGGATGGGAGGAATAGAGGACAAGAGTTATATTACATTGGAAATCCATGTTAACCACATAAATAAAGGGTGGAAATGTGTAAAATGAATGCATGTCAAATCAACATGGGCATTAGTAAATCCACTTGTAACAAGAGGTGCAAGGTAAATAAAAAAAATAAAAAATGGCATAGTGGTTTGAAAACAGAAGAAAACCATGTGCACTGAATAATATATATTCTAAATTTCCTCTATGCATATAGAATAAAAAATGATCTATTGTATGGTATTAGAGTCTATGACAGTGCAAGTTGTCATGATTATGTTACACATTCAAAATGTCATCATTTCTATTTAAATCAAGACAAACAATTGGCATGAGTCATTTCAAGAGGGAAATTTCCCTGGGTTTGACCATCTCAGAACAATGTTACAGAAAACAAAGGTGGTTCAAGAATAAACACAAATTCCCAACACTCAATTGATGATTTAGTGCTTACTTAAACTAGTTGCAAAACAAAGAAAAATCAATGCTTCCAATGATGAAGAAAGTCAACACTCCCTTTGGAAGAAAACTAATTACATATAAGTCTACATAATAGATGAACATGAGACTAAAAGCTTCCACAATTTACAATGATATACACTTACCCAAATAATATCCCAATCCAAAATATTTTAAAAATAACAATATTCCAACAATAAAAGAGATACCATCGTCTATGTTGTAACATATTCCAAATTATATGACTTATAAGTTAGGGATAACAAAACATTTATGTCTTGCAAAATAAAACAAAAATATATAAAACAATTAAAAAAACTAAAAAAATAAATTAGTTTAAATTCGAATATATGCAATGAAGTTTTTTTTTCATAGGATTTTTAGAATAGTTTTATTTTATTTTTAATAAAATGAAGGTTTATTTCTAAGCCTTTATTATATAGTTTTAAAATGCATAAGTTTCATAAAATTTAGATTTCGTTTAAAATATTAAGTATAAGCCTTTATATTTTCTTTATTATAGTTTTTTGATACTAAAAAATGTTTATTTCATGCAGATTACATTGCGCTTCAAGATTGCTAGATCAACGGTCTATAATGGATTGCATCCCCCCACATGCTCGATTTTTAACACAAGGGGGGGCGCGCGCTCGAAACTCTACCATAGTTAACCTCATTTTGTCGTGGCATCCATCCGTCGATTGCAACCCCTTGGATATGTGGTTATTCTAACCACTCCCGAACACCCCCGCAATCAACATGGGGTCAACATGTGTCTATTATCACATCAATCGATGGAAAAGGGAAAATTTAAACTTATTATTATTTTAATTAATTTTCCACCAATTACAAAATGACACATATACATTTCAGAGGTAAAAAAGTGAAAAGGTCAAATGTTGGTTTATTTTGTATTAGAAGAGTTTGAATGCCCAATTAGTAGTTCCCGCGATATTTTGCACCATCACCCCATCCTGATACTTGTATCATTCAACATCATCCAAGGGGTAAACTTAACTCCTTCTTGCTCTTTCTGTCCTCATTATTAAAATGCAAACATCTCAGCCTATAGAAAGTAATAAAAATGTAAACCTCGTAGAGAAAGATCTTGTCAACAAATATAAGGATGTTTTTTATCATGTCTTATCATTCGATCCCTCTATGTTATACCAGTAGGAAAACAAGGGTTTTGGGTATTTGGTCGACCGTTATTATGCATGAGAATATGACCTTGCAAAATTCATAGTACCACGGGTTTACCATTTTTCATAATTTGTAGTGTGGTGCACTGAAAATTATGTCCCATCTAACAGAGAAATTATTTCCACAGTTGGGTTTGTTCTAATTGAATTAAACACTCAAACTATTAATGAGATGATGAAATGGCCACTGAATCCTGATAGAGAGACACTAAACGAACTAGTAGTAGACAAATATTTCAAAGGAATGGAATCAAAATATAGGGTGCCTTTGCTACATTCATACCTCTATACATATCTTGAAGTTCCAGGTGATAACAATGTCATTCAAAAAAATATATTTCCTGAAAATTCTCATAAAATTATTTCTATGATTTCTATGATATTGGGGGAAAAAAATGATTTAATATTTGATGAGTTTTTCTTAGGTATTATGGTGTCAATCTTCCCTATTACAGCCAAACCCATCACTAAATTTAATTATGCCCAATTTCTAGCAGATCAAATTCACTACCAACTATCTGAATTTCAATATCTCAGAAGCTTCAGAAATTAGTCTTACTGGGTTCACCTTTTTTTGTTCACACAAGTCTTTAATTTTATGCATATATGGATAAATATTGAAGATGATCTTGGTAACCCAACTTCATCTACTCACTGGACTTCTGTGATTATGAAGAAACCTTTGAATGTTGAATTTTCATAATATGTGGATAAGTTTATGTCTAAAGCTTACCAAATCATACACAATTAGGTTCCCCCTAGAATATTTCCTGAGTGAAAAAAACTATTACAGTTAATCCTAGAAAAAAGAGTGGGAGACTGGTATATCTTTGAACATTACACTGAAATTAGGGTTTATGGTTGTCAACTTGCTCCCTTTCGATTGTCTATTTTCATGACTCCTAGAATTGTTTCTCTTGAATATGTTAGGAAAAGGTTGAACTCTGATGAAATTCACTTCGTGCCAAATAAATATAAGGTAACTTTGAAATTGAAGAAGGAAGTAGGTCCTTTCATTGTCAATTCCACATCAACAATGCAGATGAAAACAAATATGCTTTCATCTATGGGATTACAACAGGGAGAACCATGGAATTATGACCCTCATGGCATAATTTCATCAAAAATAATTTCACATGGGAAGAGTCGTTATCAACATTAGAAAAAAGAATAATTGGAACTATTGCAAAATCAAGAAAGTTGGCAAGATGTGCAGAATATTCTACAGATACATGATAAATCATTTGATCAGTCAGCAAAGTCTTCAATCACACAAATGCCAAGTAGTTTGAGAAGACATACAAAAGGAAACATTCAAAGTTTGCCTTAAATAATTCAAAAATAGGGGAAGAAGAATTAGCTAAAAAGAAAAAATTAGAAGAAATTGAAGAGGAAGAAGAAATAGAGTTTCCTGAAGAAATAATTCCAAATAAAAGGGTTATGATGTGACTATATAGGTGATATCTTCAGAAAATCTCAAAGGTGTGGCAGGTCAAAGTGAAACAGATTCAAGGACCAGTGATCTATCAAAGAAATTAGACCAAGTAGGTGTAAGCATTAAGAAGAGTATGATTCCTAAATTCTATGACCATGATGCATATCAAAACATAATGATATTAGTTGTAGATTATGAGAAAGGGAGGCTGAATATAGAAGTCATGGAGCTAAAGGATAAAAAAAAGGTAACAAACATCTCTATTGATCTAAGAAATGTTCACCCTTTGGATAAATTTGACTTGCATAGACAAACTACATAAATGATAAACAAAGATGCCCTGATAGCTAATCTTGGAATCAAGAAACTCCAATATATAAATGATAATCTTAGGACCCAGTTAAAAAATGAAAAGTTGGCTACCATGAATAGAAAAATTAGAGTGGAGGAGATAGAAAAATGGATAATAGAACTTGGATATAATCCAAAATATGAGGCACCCATTCAAGCACCAATGAAAAAAAAGGACAAAGAAATCCAAGTTCTGAAGAAAAATATTAAAATCCCAGGAATTGACCATGTACGGACTCCGGAACTATAAGAAATCCAGGAAAAAAAATATCAGCTTATGAAAAAAATGGTAGAGATGGGAGGGAAGATGGAAATGTATAGAAAGAATATTGAAAACTTAAAAGGAGGTTCTTCTTCTCTTCAAGCAGCAAAGACATCATATCCAACAACTGGGATATCAAGGGAATTAGCAGATCTAAACCTAAAAGGTGTTGAAATTGAAAGATTAAAGAAAACAATCT
This sequence comes from Picea engelmannii, assembly GCA_009831015.1. NCBI lineage: Eukaryota > Viridiplantae > Streptophyta > Pinopsida > Pinales > Pinaceae > Picea > Picea engelmannii. The sequence goes on from ML807906.1 coordinate 336,429, forward strand.
CAGAGTAGAAAGAAGAAATCAAAGAAAAAGACAAAATTATTGCAGAATATCAGAAACAAAATGCTAAGGTGTTTACTAATATGGAATAGATGAATACCAAATTTCCAGGTAAATCATATTTGGTAGGATCCAAGAATCTCATCTAGGATGAAATTATCAGTGAAGTATCCAGGATTTGGGATTATTTCAAAATAATAGATGATGAAATGTTATTGGTAGATGAAGCAGATGATGTAATACATAAATCATTTCATGAATTGGGAACAAGACCACAAGTTTCCACTCAAATCATAAAGTTCCTGAATTCCAAGTCTAGAGAAACATTGTTGATGAAAGGTGTTAATGAAAGAACAACAATGGTGATGGAAACTCAAATAATTTTCACAAAGAGGAATCTAATACAACAAGCTCAAAATGAATGCATAACACTGAAAAGGAACGTGGAATCTTTTTCCAACAAATTTAAGAATTTAGTGAAAATGGGGTTACCTTCATCTTGGGATAAATATGGAAAGTTATTGTCATATGAAAACTACAAAAAAAGTTTGTTTGTTTCTTGAGAAAAAGATGATACGTTTCAGAATATGACCAATACTCTAAGAGTTCAAACCATTGTCGACCTACTCATAGATGAATTCTATCTTTTATGGAAAACAATGAACATATTCTCACATGCCCCTACATATGAAAAATACACTAAGTTGGATATTGCATTAAGTCAAATCAAATCTTTCAATTATCCTTTAGATGCGATTTGGAATATTCTCCTCTAGTTGTTGCCAGGGTGACTCATCAAATAAGAAGAAAATTAGGAATTGACTCCTCTAACTGTCCTATTTCTAGGGAGTCAAAGATTTTGTTGTATCTCAATTTTCTAAGAGATAGGATCGAATAACCATTTTTTTCGACTTATATTGTATAAATGCTCATGAGAACTCAATGTAAAGGATCTTTTTGGCCCGAGCTTAAGTTTTAATAAAAAATATCTGCAAGTTTTTGAAGACTCAAACTCTTATGTTTCAGATTATGTGATCTCTCTCCTTGTTTTATTTCCATTCTCTTAATTCCTTCTTAGATGTATCTACTACCATGATTGTGTTGACTTAATAAAACAACTGGCATTATAACTTTGCAAAGGTATCACTTAAAGTTTAAGATTTCTTCAAATATATTGTGAGTATAAAAGAAGACATGTGCTTGTATTTCATTATTCCTTTTTGAATTAAAAGTAAGTATTCTTTGTGTTCAAAATATATTCTGGTTGAAAGATACATAAACATCACTACTTCTTCCCAAAATTTAAGTAATATTTATCAGAAGGTACATTACTTTAATTTTCAATTTATTTTCTCTACATTCTTCTTTCATCTTCTAAAGTCGTAATTTTCTAGAACATAGAATGATTTGCTTTTCAATCCTAAATCTTTAAATATTTAAGGACTAAAGATACATGCCTAAATTAGCAATAAAACACTTTGTTTTAGGACAAATCTATTTAAAAACAAATCAATCAATCGCATGGATGCCTTGGCATAGTTTCCTAACTAGAAACACTTCAAGGGTTACAACAATCTATTTCCCCAATACCTAAAGAACAAAAAGAAGCTTATCATTTAAGGACTTGCATGCTTCCTTATCAAGTTTTCAACCTTTAAACATGAATCCTAAACAAGAAGGGTTTCTTTCCCTAATTGTAGATGTTGTAATTGTGGACAATATTAACAATAATAGCACTACTAAACATAAAATATTTGTATAATTCATAACTTCAACAAATGTTGCAAGAATAGTACCAAACTAGGGCTTAAATAGTTTGAAAAATTTGCATATGATTGATACCAAACCATCCCAAGTTTATATTATTTTCAAACAATGTAGTAGAATTAATCTAGCATGTTTAATTGCTTCAAACCAAATCATAAATGGTAGTGTTTGACATAAAATACGAACATAAAAACCATCCCGACATGATCCTAATGAAAACCAAAAGAGTTTCAAGGCTACATTAAAATGGCCAATTCTCATGTTCTGCGAGGCTTATATCCATTGGGTGTAATATAAAACAAACATCCAAGTAGACAATGAAAAATGATGCCAAAATATTTTGCAAGTACAGTTACACAAGTTTTATTCAAATGGTTTCTTAGACCAACAAACTAAAAATCACAGTATCTAAAAATGATCATCTTGAAACAATGAATGAGAGACTTCAATATATTACCATAATACCATAACAAAGGGGTTACAATGACCAAAGGAACTATGAAAATAAAGGCAAAAGAAAATCCAATTAGAACATAAGAAATTTACACCACACTGACATCAACACTATGTCTCAAAAATATCAACTCATTCCAATCATTCTGTGTAGATATCATAAACCACTACCAACATACAAAATTCAATGGCCACTATTATTAAAAAGTTGAACAAGCTATTTTTGTAGAGCTTACCTTCGGTGAAATTTAACCCCAATAAGAAGCAAAGGATGCATGTTGTCTTCATAAATATTGATGCAATTCACAACCACAATGCTACTTTCAACAATCAACAATACAAATTCCACAAGTGAAACACAAAAAAACATAATGTCGAATCCAACCTTGAACCCAAAGCAGAGAACTCCAAGTACAAGGAAACTAAGGTTTTTTAGAGCTATCTTGTAAAGCTAAGCAACAGAGAATTGGGGGGATTTATACCTTCAATGAAAATTAACCCATCTAAATAAACAACCATCCAAAGCATCTCTAGAGATATTGATGCAAATTGTAGCCACAAAGCCACCTCCACGCCACCCATGTAGAACTCCAAAAATACAATTATAAAGAAAATATGATGCAGGAGCATCTCTCCACGTCAGCCAACCAGCCAGCCAGCCATGTCAGCACGTGCATTCGAGGCTGAAGAGAGGCGTAGCCCTCATTTTCAATTTTCAATTTGAATGTAATTAATGTTTTAGGCTATTGAGCCATGAAGTCGTGCCTTTGTGCAGGCATTAGAGTAGGTAGCCCTTTAATGTTTGTAAGGCTGAGATCTAGATCTAGATTATGGACTAGACAACCCATTCAATGTAATTGAATAGGGTAGGTAGATTGGAGGGAAGAGCTCGAAGAGCCCCCTCTTTTAAAAGATCAATTTGGATCTCATTTGGTAATAGGGAGGAAGTTAGATATGCACAAGAGACAGTGGAGAAGGAGTCGAGACTCTGTTGAAGTTTGTGCTCAGAACACCTTGTAAAAAAAAGGCATTTTTATTAATACAAACCAGAGTAGTTTTTCATGCATATTGTTTGTGTTGTGTGAATGTCTTTGAGTGTTCTTTATATGTTGTAGGTTTGCATTTGCAGGGAGTTGTTTGATTTTCAGGCTTGAGAGGTTCTTTGTGGTTTCATGCCAGGAGGACGTGACAGAGTACTACGGTCTCTGTATACCAGTGCATAGATGCACTTCTGAACTCTGCGGAGTAAGACAAAGATGTGTCAGGAGGGCACAGTAGCTGAAATCAACAATTCAGAGGAAGACCTTTGAGGTTGTTGAACACCTTAGGAGGCAAGCTTGTGGAGAACACAGTTGCAGATAGAATCTCTAAGGAGTTCTGTAAAAGCTATGTCAGGCGGGCATTGAGCAAGTGTAAAGGAGTGCACAGAGGAACTTTGTTGAGAGTTAGAAGAAAACAAAATCTATGAGGAGTTCTATAAAGCTCCGCTAGGTGGGAATTTAGCCAGTGCAAGGAATGCACAGAGGAATAACTCTATTGTGAGTTCAGATGGAAGCAAGAATCACTGAGGATTCTTCATACTCTGCCAGGAGGGTATTGAGTAAGTGCCAGAGCACACAAAAGGAACTCTTTGAGTTCAGAGACAGGAGAAGAATCCACTGAAGGATCTTCACAGGGTTGTTGAATACCCTGAGCACTCAGCAATAGGTTTCTTGAGTGGAGGATAGCCAGGAGGGCATCTAAATTTTCCATCTACAGGAGAAAAGGAAAAAAAGGACAAAACCCCTTAGGGGTCTGAGTATTTGAGAAGCTCAGAAGAGATAGCACCTTTGTGTGTGCAAAGACTCTATAGGAGCACAGAAGTCAGAATCCTTCAAGGATTTGAGTGCTAAGCTCGGGAGAAGCAAGGGTTTTTTACGCACAGGCGAGGACTCAAGTTGTAGAGCTCGCAGGCAAAGGAGAACAAAGGTCAAGGCCTTTGAGAATTTGAAATTCTTCTAAGTCTGGGAAGAAAGTGCCAAAGTTCGAGAGGAGCAACAACTACCGTTAGATCAGCCAAGAGAATATGGACTGTGGATTCGAGTTCAGGAGGCAACGTAGGAAAGGCAGAGGGGAAGACATGTCTGAGCCGTCAAATCATGGTCTAAACAGTCAACGGTCGTTGGATCTATCAAGAGTTTCACAAGGTTTAAACCTCACGTGAAGAGCAGTAGAAATGAAAGTCCTGAGAAGGAGTTCGTATTGGGATATTGGCGTTCGGGAGTTCAGGAGTCCGGAGGATGAAAGTCCGAGCACTCGACATCAGAAGTCTCGAAGAGGTGATATTAGATCTGAACCATTCATTTGGGAGCGGACACGTGTCGCGAGATCGCCCATATAGGGGATTCAGACATTAGGCTTCAGAGAAGGAAGTCCTTGACTTTGCGAGTGGTGAAGTCGTGAGAAGATCAAGATCGTCCATTTGAGGAAGATAGGTGGCAGAGATCTAGGGATCTTGTGAACTCAGAGGTTCGCAAGGTGAGAGCCAAGGATTTGGGTGCTTCAAGTCGTGAGCGGCGAAGTCATGAGAGAATCGTAGCTGTCCATCTGAGGAGGATAGGTGGCATCAATCGCGGAGTCAGCGAAGTGACGAAGAGATCCAGGATTCAGGTCTCACGAACTCGAAAGTTCATAGGGTGAGGGCCCAGGAGTTGGGTGCTCCAAGTCGCGAGGAGCAAAGACAACCGTTGGATCTAGGTTAAGGGAGGACCATTGGATCAGAGCCTCATTGCGCATTTCATGTATTCGGAGGTTCGGAGGTTGAGAGGACCTCATCTCGACATCAGAAGTTGCGAAGTGCCCAGAGCCGAGGCATGAGTGTGGGCATGTGGCAGAACCACAAGGTGGGGCCCACATGATTGATAGGTGGACACGCATCGCGTAGAGAAGGGAGTCAACACTCCTTTGACTTCTCGCGTCTTAGGGATTCGCGAGATAAGAGCATGGGAGCTCAACGTTGAAACGTTGAAACTTGAAACGTTAATATTGCTTCTCGGGGGTTCATGAAGGGAAGGTGCCAAGGTTGGACACTTCAACTCGTGAAGTGGTGAGTTGTGAGAAGTATAGAAGGAAGGTCAACCTTTGTTAACTTTTAAGTCTTGGAGGTTTGCACGGGAAGAGTACGGAGATTTAACCCTTTGACTTGCAAAGGTGCGAGTAGTGAGAGGAGCTAGCATTAAGCCTAGCCGATGGTCATGTGTGAAAGGCACTGACAAGAGAGGAGCTATACCCATTTCACGATTTTGGGTATCACGATATTAGAAGGGGAGAGTCGGGAGCCTCGACTCATGAAATCACGAGTGGCAAGTTGTGACAAGCACCTTTTGGGTGAGGCCTTGGTCATAGTGTTGTGGTCGCACATAGAAGTGGAGCTTGCGCCTAGTGTTGTTCATGTAGGGGAGCTTCCAAAAAGGACTTGTGGATCGATTGGAAGGAGATTCCAGCAGGGAATCGAAAGAGAGCGATTCGGCTCATAAAAGAAACTGAACGATCCTTAAGACTAGGAGGTCATGCAGAGACTCTATCGAGGGAGAGGTGGCGTCTCCGTCAGTTTTGGTATCAGAGCGAGAACTTTGTCTATAGATTTCGGGCAGAGAAGCAGAAGACAAAATAGGACAAAGTGTTGGCGATTCTATGGTGATTGCTTGTAGGTGAGCAACAGGTTTTCCAGGAGAGCAGACAGGGACAATGATATGGCTATTAAAGGCCGTAGATATGCTGGAAAGAAAATCCCAAAGTTGATGGCTAGAAGATAGTGTAGGCTGATAAGAAGGTGGTTGAGGCATGCTGAAAACCTCAACAGACCAGAAGAAAGGGTTTAGGTATGTGAGCCAGAGACTGGGAGAAATCTCAGTGATGCTGAGGATGAAATGGGATCGGATGAAGATCTTAAGCTCTGCCAGGAGGGCAAAGAGGAAATTCCCAATTGTCAGGTGGGCAAAGAGTTGATATCGCTGTGAGGTCTCATAGACTGTCATGAGGATAGCCATGGAATTTCACATTGCCAGGTGGGAAATGGATCGAGATCGCTGCGAGATCTCATGGACTACCAGGAGGGAAGCAAAGAGTTTTCAATTTTCCAGGTGGGCATGAGAACGGAGATGGGACTGTCTGAAAATCTCATGGACTCGGAGATAAGTTCAATTCGTCCTGGGTTGTTGATGAAGATGGGATCAGTTGATCTCATAGTCTTCCAGGAGGGTAGCGAAGAAATCCCAATTTTCCAGGTGGGCAGGGATGAGCAGATGGTACTATCTGAGGGTCTCATAAATTCAGAGGTCAGTTTGAATCAGCCTGAGGAGCTGACAGAAGAGGAGGATCAGAGGAGCCTTCTAATGATTGGAGGAATTATGATATTCCTACCATTTGCCCAAGAGGAGGCAGAAACCTGCATTGCGGATGTTGAGGCAGCAACAATAGAAGCAGGACAACCAGCTGAGACTGCCAAAGAAGAATTGGAGCAGGTATTTGAGACTGCCCAAGCAGAAGAAGAAGAGAATGAGCATTCTGAGGAATGGCTCAATATTTTCAACCAGGAAACTGAAAAGACTGCAACCTTTGAGCTTGCAGAAGAAGAAGAAGAAGAAGCAGACAACATTAGCTTGGTTGATTTGTATGAACGGATTGAAGCCCTGGAGAGAAGGGTGATAGTGCAAGGCATGCACCTCCAACAGGTGAAGTTGGAAGCAGATGAAGAAGGCATGGGAGATCACAGTGATCTACCCAATTGCAGAAAATTTTTGCATATAGAGAGACTGCATGAATAGGGCCAGCCACTGGAGCAGCTGGACAAAGTGATCAAGGGTATCAAGGAGATGATGTTAGGGTCAGTACAAAATGTCAGCAAGGAGAAGCTGAGCAGAAGAAAAGAAGAAGCAACATTAACGCAGAAGCAACAACAGCAGCAAAGAGATGGAGCAGATGAACAACTCCAGAAATTTGTTTGGGATCCAGGAGGATTTCCACAGCTGAGAGTGGAATCTCATGAGTAGGACCTCATGAATTTTATAGGTGATGAGTATGATGCAGGAGCATCTCTCCACGTCAGCTAGCCAGCTAGCCAACCACGTCAATGCGTGCATTCAAGGTTGAAGAGAGGCACAACCCTCGTTTTCAATTTTGAATTTGAATGTAATTAATGTTTTAGGTTATTGAGACATGAAGTCGTGCCTTTGTGAAGGCATTAGAGTAGGTAGCCCTTTAATGTTTGTAAGGCTGAGATCTAGATCCAGATTCTGGACTAGACAACCCATTCAATGTAATTGAATAGGGTAGGTATATTGGAGGGAAGAGCTCGAAGAGACCCCTCTTGTAAAAGATCAATTTGGATCTCATTTGGTAATCGAGAGGAAGTTAGAGATGCACAAGAGAGAGTGGAGAAGGAGCCGAGACTCTGTTGAAGTTTGTGCTCAGAACACCTTTTAAAAAAAAGGCATTTTTATTAATACAAACCAGAGCAGTTTTTCCTGCATATTGTCTGTGTTGTGTGAATGTCTTTGAGTGTTCTTTATATGCTGCAGATGTATGCTATAGGTTTGCATTTGCAGGGAGTTGTTTGATTTTTAGGCTTGAGAGGTTCTTTGTGGTTTCATGCCAAGAGGGTGTGACAGAGTACTGCGGTCTCTGTATACCAGTGCATAGATGCACTTCTGAACTCTGCGGAGTCAGACAAAGACATGCTAGGAGGGCACAGTAGATGAAATCAACAATTCAAAGGAAGACCTTTGAGGTTGATGAACACCTCAAGAGGCAAGGTTGTGGAGAACACAGTTGCAGATAGAATCTCTAAGGAGTTCTGTAAAATCTCTGCCAGGCGGGCATTGAGCAGGTGCAAAGGAGTGTACAGAGGAACTCTGTTGAGAGTCAAAAGAAAACAGAATCTCTGAGGAGTTCTATAAAGCTCTGCCAGGTGGGCATTGAGCCAGTGCAAGGAGTGCACAGAGGAATAACTCTATTGTGAGTTCAGATGGAAGCAAGAATCACTGAGGATTCTTGATACTCTGCCAGGAGGGTATTGAGTAAGTGCCATAGCGCACAGAAGGAACTCTTTGAGTTCAGAGACAGGAGAAGAATCCACTGAAGGATCTTCACAGGGTTGCTGAACACCCTGAGCACTCAGCAAGAGGTTGCTTGAGTGGAGGATATCCAGGAGGGCATCCAAATTCTCCATCTACAGGAGAAAAGGAAAAAAAGGACAAAACCCCTTAGGGGTCTGAGTATTTGAGAAGCTCAGAAGAGATAGCACCTTTGTGTGTGTGAAGACTCTACAGGAGCGCAGAAGTCAGAATCCTTCAAGGATTCAGGAGCTAAGCTCAGGAGAAGCAGTGGTTTTATACACGCAGGCGAGGACTCAAGTTGCAGAGCTCGCAGGAAAAGGAGAACAAAGGTCAAGGCCTTTGAGAATTTGAAATTCTTCCAAGTCTGGGAAGAAAGTGCCAAAGTTTGGGAGGAGCAAGAGCTACCGTCAGATTAGTCGAGAGAATCTGGACCATGGATTCATGTTCAAGAGGCAGCATAGGAAAGCCCATTGGATCTGTCAAGAGTTGCATGAGGTTTAAACCTCACGTGAAGAGCAGCAGAAGCAAAAGTACCGAGAAGGAGTTTGTATCGGGATATCGATGTTCGGGAGTTCGGGAGTCCGGAGGACGAAAGTCCAAGAACTCAAAATCATAAGTCCCGAAGAGGCGAGATTAGATCTGAACCGTTCATCTAGGAGAAGACACGTGTCACGAGATCACCCATATCGAGGATTCAAACATTAGGGTTCAGAGAAGGAAGTCCTCAACTTTGCGAGTGGCAAAGTCGTGAGAAGATCAGAACCGTCCATTTGAGGAGGACAGGTGGCAGAGATCTAGGGATCTCATGAACTCAGAGGTTCTCAAGGTAAGAGCCCAAGATTTGGGTTCTCCAAGTCACGAGTGGTGAAGTCGCGAGAGAATCACAGTCGTCCATCTGAGGAGGACAGGTGGCAGCAATCACGGAGTCAGCGAAGTGCCTAAGAGATCCAGGATTCGGGTCTCGCAAACTCGAAAATTCACAGGGTGAGGGACCAAGAGTTGGGTGCTCCAAGTCGCGAGTAGCGAAGTCACGAGGAGCAAAGACAACCATTAGATCCGGGTCAAGGGAGGACCATTGGATCAGAGCCTCATCGCGCATTTTGCGTATTCAAAGGTTGAGAGGACCTCGTCTCAACATCAGAAGTTTCGAAGTGCTGAGAGTTGAGGAACGAGTGTGGGAACATGGCAAAACCACAAGGTGGGGCCTGCATGATTTACAGGTGGACACGCGTCATCACCTAGAGAAGGGAGTCAACACTCCATTGACTTCTCGCATCTCAGGGATTCGCGAGATAAGATCATGGGAGCTCGACGTTGAAACTCATGAAGTGGAGAGTAGCGAGAATGTGAGAATAAAAGTTAGTATTGCTTCTCGGGGGTTCGTGAAGAGAAGGTGCCAAGGTTGGATGCTTCAACTCGCGAAGTGGCGAGTTGCGAGAAGTATGGAAGGAAGGTCAACCTTCGCTGACTTTTAAGTCTCAGAGGTTTTCACGGGAAGAGTACGGAGATTTAACCCTTCGACTTGCGAAGGTGCGAGTAGCGAGAGGAGCTAGCATTAAGCCTAGCCGATGGTCACGCGTGAAAGGCGCTGACAAAAGAGGAGCTATACCCATTTCGCGATTTCTGGTATCGCGAGATTGGAATGGGAGAGTTGGGAGCCTCGACTCACGAATTCGCGAGTGGTGAGTTGTGACAAGCACCTTTTGGGTGAGGCCTTGGTCATAGTGTTGTGGTCGCATAGAGAAGTGGAGCTCACACCTAGTGCTATTCGTGCAGGGGAGCTTTCGAAAAGGACCTGTGGATCGATGAGAAGGAGATTCTAGCAGGGATTTGAAAGAGAGCAATTTGGCTCATAAAAGAAACTGAACGATCCTTAAGACTGGAAGGTCACGAAGAGACTCGGTCGAGGCAAAGGTGGTGTCTACGTCAAAATAGCCCTAGAACACCACAATGCATTTTTAATCCTACCGCCCAACCTAATACAAATAGAACAACACATCGGACATAAGAAACACAATTTACAAGATCTCAGAAGATTCACAATATATCCCTCTTACGAAGTTTTCTAAAATATAGGGGTAAATGCAACAAGCCCATGATGCAAAGAGAAAAAGAGAATAAACATAGAGGCGAAGAGAAAAAAACCAATAAAAAAGAGAGAAGACAACCATGATAACCCTTCAACGTGGATCACTAAAAAATTGACAAACTAAAGGTGCAGGAATAGATATTAACAAAACTGCCATCCCAAAACTCTAAAACACAACAAACAAACTTCATTTAGTGCAAGCAGAGACCACAAAAACATGGTTTTCTATTGGACATCCAATAATGTTTTTTTCACAATCTCCCTCTATGACCCCAAGCTCCTTAAACACAACTCCAAAACACAGATAAAGTCAGGATGTATAAATGAAGAGAAGGGAACCCTCAAGGGAGAAATAACACAACCACAAGAACCCTCCCATGTAGAACACTCAATTTTTTGTTTGGAGGGTTTTCCAATGCCCGCAATAGAAGCAACTAGAGCCACAAGGTCTTAGTGAAAGCATACCATGCTTCTTCAATATAGTGCTTCAATGGTAAGCTCACGATGTGAACACGAACCAACAATAAAAGAAACCCAATAACCAAGGAACAACACCAAAACTACCAATGTAAGGGATGAAAACATAAGGAACCCCATGACCTACATAATCAAAACCATGAAGGAAATGATAATAGAATGATGCAACCAACAACCATTGGTGCCCAAATATCTCCACAATGGATCCAAAAACTTAAATCAAATGCATATTATTTCCATCTAATGGACATGGAGCAAAGTGAACCATTGACTTATGTTGATGTTGCTCCATGTCTATTGGATACACATAATCTGCAATCAAGGTAAGGATTTCTGCATTGGATAGAGAAAACACTAAGAAAAATCTAAACACAAATAACACAAAGACAAAACCACCAAGGAAATACAATAGACAATAGAGTGCATTCAATGCCTCCAATTTCTTTTGAAGGGAACTATAACAAGCATTTTTTAAGGGAGCTACAACAAACCATTGGGAATTCAACCATTGTCCATTGATACCTAGAGCTCTCCATGCACAGTAATGAAACACGGGCAGAACTTCAAACCTAGAGAACACAGAGAAAAAACCACCAATGTGGAAAAAACACAACGACAGAGGGCACTCCATATTGCAATAGTGATGGAAACCCCTACCAATCCCACTTTTCATTTTGTGACATCTTCCATTCACTTCGGCCAACCAAAACAAAATGATGACAATAAAATACATCCATTCAGGGATACATCAACAGGCCACAAGGAAGACATGTGGAACCTATGATTTTTTTCTTATTATACCTACCAAAGTCCAGGTATATTATAATCTCCTTGGAATCAAACCAGCTTTGAATTTTGATTAATCCATCGGGTTGTGAATTTTTCACAAAGGTTAAACATTAGATTTTGGCAAAAAACATTTTTTGAATATCTTAAAATTCTATTTATTTGGTGTTTCATTGGTTGAATGTGTGGGTTTTGTTTGATTTGACAATTTTTTATTATCTTATTATGGGTTGCGTTAGGGAAAGAAAATGATTGGTTCATGGTGCAGGGTGAAATCAATGCGGGCTTGGTTAGTGGTGTTGTGTTAAGTTGGAGAATTGACAGGTTAATGCAACATTAACTATGTTAAGTTTAGTGAAAGTGACTATGAGAATATATGAAAAACTATGTTAAGTTTAGAGAAAGTGACTATGAAAATATATGAAAACTATGATGCAGGTTGCAATCAATGTGGGCTTGGTTAGTGGAATTCTATTAAGTTTGCATATTGGGCGGTTAATGCAGGATTAACCATGTTAATTTTAGCGAGAGTGACTATCAAAATATATGGAAAATTATGTTAAGTTTAGTGAAAGTGACTACGACAACATATGAAACCATGGTGTAGGTTGCAATCAATGTGTTCTTGGTTAGTGGTGTTGTGTTAAGTTGGTGAATTGGTTGGCTAATGCAACATTAACTATGTTAAGTTTAGCGAAATTGACTATTATATTATATGAAGAAACGTTAATGCAACATTAATTGATACAAGGCTCTGTTCACCATGAATATTAAAGACAATATTCTTGTTAGGTTGTTGTTTCATAGTTAAATTGTTGTGATATTTGGTTGTTATTTTATAAACGTTGTCGAGTTAAATTCTTGTAATATTTGAGTTCTATTTCTTTGTGCATTGTATAACAGTTGCAAAACATAGCTAAATGAGGAGAACAATGTTTCCCTTTGCTTGTTTATAACCCTTTTCGACAAATAATTCCCACTAAAAAGGAAAAGAAACCCTTAATTTCAAGATTGCACTTTCTTTTTTCTGTTAATTCCATTTCAGGTTTCTCAATTTTTTTATTTTCGACCAACATGCCTCTTTATTACCGTTTTCAGCAAACAGTTCCCACTGAAAAGGCCAAGAAACCCTTAAGCTTGGAATATTTACATTGTTCTACATTTACTTGTGCAAAGACAACATCCACAAGCGTTGTCTTTCCTATTCCATGTAATGCAAGAAGACACCTACTATTGCATTTGTATCACTTTTCCATTTCATAAGTTCAATAACTAATTGTGTTGTTTTTTCAATCTAGGTTGTTTTAAGAATATTCAACAAATATACCAAAAATTCTCGTACATTGCAAATTTATAAAAGTATTTACAATTTTTTCATTTTTCATGAACACCAAGTTTTAGTTGAACATGAAAATCCTATTCAATATTAATAATAATAAAAAGGTGGTCATTGTGGATTTGGATTTTGTCATATGAAACATTTACTTGAACAAGCCAAATCCATTACATGTTTTATCCAACTTTTTGATCCACTTGTTTTTTTTTTTTTTTAATTAGAGGCATTTTTTTTTTTAATTGGAACTCTTTCATAACGATTCTTCCATAGTGAATAACATTAGTCCATCTAGCTACATTCAGATAAAAAAATAATTCATTTTAGAGAAATTATGGAGGTTTTATAAAAGACACTTATCCCATGGTACAGTAATTGCTTTAATTTGGAAAGACCTCTTGAACTGCAGGGAGAATGAGATTGGATGGCATTGGTTCTCAAATTGTTTTTTTTTTCTCCAAAACATAAATGAAAAATAATTACAATAGATGTGCTTTTTAATATCTAGTCTCTATCATAAGAAATAATAACAACAATAATAATACTAATATTATTATATCACGTGTAAATTATAGTATTATAATATTATTGTATTATAATTCTCCGCGTTAGTGGTGAATGTGTCCTCATAATACTGAATATGAGGAGAAGTTGAAAAAACATTGTAGTCCATACTTTAACAGGTGTTGCATGGCAGGATAGTCCCTTCCAGGTTGGAATGGGAATAAATGAACTGATATGGTGGGATTGAGGGAGAAACAAAAGTCTGAAACAACAGAGGCACGTGGGAAGCAACTTGAAGTACATGTGGTATCCATGTAGAGGATGACTCATGCCAGTGTGTCACACGCCACCCATAAGACATTGGGTTGGTAGATTACCCCCAAAGAACCTCTCGAATTAGTTAATCATTATATTATATTAATATGTGGTTAATATGCATGTATAGTTCAAACATGGAACTTAGAAAAAATTTGTCTCAATGACTTGAAATAAATGTTCCTGGAAAAAAGGACCAGGAATCACACACATTAAACATTCAAATATAATAAACACAATTTCCTGACATCCAACATAGTTGAAGAAACAAAATTTAGCATTCTGAAAGCAACCCACAAAAATTGTTCCCGAATTAGTTTTCTTTGAAATTTATCAAAAATTAATAATGTTTGTTACATATTTATGGAATCTGTTCACACTGTCAAAATTGTTTCCGAATTAGTTTTCTTTGAAATTTATCAAAAATTAATAATGTATGTTACATATTTCTAGAATCCGTTCCATATTTCTGGAAATTTAAATGCATTTGTCATATAGAATGGGATTGGGACTCTCGCAGACCATAAAAGAAATAAGTACAAGAAATAGGATTGTAGACATAACAAGTGTGCGATGGTAGAGAGGAAGACCTGAAAAGAAGAAATTGGAATTTATGAGTCTTTGTTTAGAGATTTCTATTTAAAGAGGTAGAATAATTGGATTGATAAAGAAAGCAAGATGTGATCAGTATAGAATTACTATGAAGTTGATGCCTTTTTGTTTCTCTCGTCGACAACCACTAGAATCGTGCCAACCAGTTTTTGCCCTTCGTCAGTGAGCTTGTCCATTATCCTTTCGAGCCATTCTTCAATGTAGCTTCTCATGTGGGTGACGTTGATTTTATCCTATATTTCTATGTCGAAAAGATCGTTTTCTAATTTTCATAGATCCATAGAAATACTATGCAGATCCTATTCAATTTCTTCATTGTGTGTTGAATAGTCCACTAGCCAGTTCTCGACGTCATCTTCACTATATTCAAGGATGTCGTAAAACTCCTCTAAAGACAACCCCTTTAAAATATCAAGTTGTTCATCGAAGGCTTGGTTAATTAAGGGCAAGGATTTGAGGATTAAGTTTGGGTATTGAACCTCGTTGGTACTTCTGACTAAGTCTATTTGGGTTAGGTTTCTGAATAATTCTTCTTTCTCTGAAATGGCTTGTTCACATGATTTGAGTATGAGTTGCAGGTTTTTAACTTTCTCTTTCCAACATGCTTTTAATTGTTTGATCTGGTTTGGGGAGGGGATATCCTCTTGTCTTATCTTCAGATTTGAGTTGTTGATGGCATGGTTTGAAAAAGGTATCACCATTTATAGATAGAAAAGTTATTCATTTTTAAAATTCGTCTACAAATGTTCGTGCAAATCATTTTTCCTCGTTTGAAAGAAGCTATATTTTGTGATATTTCCTAGGCTTCAGTAATTAGCTGCATTCTTTTCTTGATATTCTTCTCTACATAGCCTCTACAGGATGTGAGGAGGCTGGAGGATCCTTTTAACTTGGTTGCAGGGGTGGTAGGAATGGTTTTTTCTAAAGGACTGGAAAACACTAGGGTAGGAATCAAAGCCTCCTCCAATTCCTTTATTCGATCATTCAGTATGGCATCCTCTACTTAAATTCCTCCAATGGAATCATCAAGGGCATCAGCGGTTGCGCAGTGAAATCGAGAGATTTGGGGCGACTGCATTTTCCTAAAGTTCATTTTTGAACGAGATTTCCCTTTATTATTTGTTACATCTCTCTTTTCAATAATTAAATTTTTAGATTGGCTATGAAAAACGACGCTCTAGAATACGAAGGATTCATCTTCGTAAAAAATGTCGGTCTCAACTATTTCCATTGTGGAACTATGGTGCATCGCATCCGTAGGTGGATTAACTTTGCAGAACATGGGATCCATAGAAGTTTCAAGTTTCATGTCCTCAATTCCAGTTTCGGGCTCTTCCCCCTGCCCTACAATGTTTTTTCTCTTCTTCATCATGGGAAGCTTGTGAGAACTATCAATTTTTCTGTGAGGAGGGTTCTTATCTTCTCCTTCGTTTGAATATTTCTGGGTTGATTTTGATCTGAAAATAGAAGGCTGACTTGTTATGCTATGCAAGCACAATCTACTTCATTAAAATAAACTTTACAGGACCTTGCTTCATGTGTTAAAATATGCAAAATAAACTTATGTGTTAAGTTCATGAATCTTCTTGTAAATGCTTATGTGTGAGGATATGTTCTTTAAATGGTTAAATATGTACTTTCAACAGCAACATAACTTGCAGCAAATAAACCATCAAACTCAGAACAATCACAACATGATAAAGGAGTTCACCCCCCTCCGGGCTACATCTCCTTGAGCCTCCATCAATGGACTTGGCTCTATGGGATTAATTAGTCAAAAGTTATTTTACAAGCTTCTACTCAACTCCAATGGAAAAAGATACTGCACCATTGATATCAGAACACATAAAAACCCCAAAAAATGACTAATAGAACTCTGAAAACGGATCATGGCTCATCCGGGCATGACCTCTTCTACATGTGGCCATAAGCTTCCCTGAGCTTCTCTTTGGAAAAAACACTTGTAAAAGTCCTCAAAAGCCTCTGAAACCTGTCCCAATGTGTTCAAAGCATATCAATTAGACAAAAATGATTATTCAATCACAGAAAACAAACATAGGCTCACCAAACCATGTCCTCGATCAATGAGGGCTTCAAGCTCCCTGGAGCTTGCTGAAACTTCAATGGTGAAAAAATTGCAGAAGAAGTCTTCAAATGGCCTTGATAACAGCACCAATGGATCCATAACGTCCAAAAACCCCTAGCTGGGCTTTTACGGCACCTCAATCGGCCAAAAGATGAAGAAGTTAGGCCTCCTCCATTTTCCTCCTTCAAACTTTCTGAAACTGGTTCGCCAAAACGCACCTCTGTGTGAATGAACCAAGAACACGCTCCAAAATATGTGTTAAAACCTAACCCCGTGCATAACCAAAAACCGGTCCAAACTGTAGGATGGTTAGGGTGCCTCCAGCCCCTAACCGCCAAGCTCTCGGGCACATGGGTCATAGGACCTCGCGCAAAAGGAAAAAAGGGCTTAACGTTTAACAAGCCAATGGTCAAGCGCCAAGTATCGGGCGCATTAAAACCGTGCTAACCATTTTAAACAATCCCGTGCGCTCTATGGAAAGGTCACATGCTATGGGTCATGTGACCGGAGGCACAACCGTATAACAAATGTAAAACCCACACTTTTGCAATTGTGGTCATATGCTAACACGCAATAGAACCACGGGTCAAACATTTAAAACCCCACGCTCTGTTACAACTCCGCGCTATGGTATGGTCACATGTGTTAATACAAAGGTCCGCGGGTCAGGGCTAAGCCCCGGCCCGACCCCCCCACCAAAACAAAACAAAATGCAACTTAAATAAAATGTTACCCGCATTCATAACAAGCAACAATGGGCGGCATGTTGGTTAGCGGAGGTTTGCAAAGGCTTTGTATAGTGGGGGAGGTCTGGGGTTCGAACCCCACGGCCTCCACAAATTTTTAATTAAAAAACCATTAGTCATTACTGGGGTGCCACATGGTAGCACGTGACTGGGCCACGTGGCACCCAATCATTTGCCAAAAACCATGCCATGTGTCAAGATATTATTCGCCCAAATGTCAGCCACATCAACTCTGCCACATCAGCGTATGGATGTATGGCCCTGCCATGTCAGCCTGTACGGACTGTACGGACTGCCCAGTCAACACTTTTTTTACCTGTTTGACTTTTCGAACAGATCGCTATATCTTTCACTCCCAATGTCCATTTGAGACCAAACAAATTGCGTTGGGTTTGTGGCGACGAGGGCTACGCTCTCATTTGTTTTGAGGCAATTCCGAGAACGTTGATTTTTGAGCTAAAATTTGACCCCTGGTCCAGATTTTGATCACACCTTCCCACTGAAAGGCCTTTGGACCCACAAAATCTTATGATTATCTATCTACTTTCAATTTATATCAAAATATTTTCAACAATCACCTGAATTCTTTGACATGTCGTGCACTGCAACTAGCTATGTCCTTCAACCACTATTCTCTAGCTGTTGCTGACCCACTGTTCTCTTTATGCTTGGAATACTTCCAACCTTCCCACTAAGAATCAAGTCCCTCTTCGAACTCTTTGGTGTCAACAAAATCAACTCTCCAATGGCTACAAAACTTCCCTGCGACATCTTGTCACAAGCCAAGAAAACCATCAATCTTGAAAATAAATTATACAAGACTGAAAAATGATGCCAACAAAAATCTTTTGCTCTTCAAACAAATTGTCGCATCTCGTACTTTATCAAAGCACATAGCATTTTCTTGCATCTCGATGTACTCAAAATTGACTTACAAGCCAACAAACACCATCGACTAAACACAAGTCGAAAAACACGATCGACACAACATAGTCGTTAGAAAATCATCAACACCAGTCGAGACTCATTGAAACATCAACCTTCCCAAACTGACAAGTCAACAAACATGATACATAATCATGTAGCAATCATGAATCACTCATGATGAACCATCACCAGGTTCACTACTTACACATACATAAAAACAAATGCATGTTCATTACTCTTCAACTCTCCTTCCAGTACAAACATAAGTACAACCCCAAAACATATGGGTACTTAAGAGTTGAATACAAAAAATATAAATGGCTGCAACTTATCATGCTTCCCATAAATGCACACATAACACTGAAAAGTGCATTTACAACATAAAAACGCAAGCCTCACTTGCTCAAGAAATCCAACCATTTCTTACCAAGCCAACTCAACGGTGACTTTTTATGCTGGACATCGTCCTCTTGTGAATCATCTTGACTTACATCGATGATGGAATCTCCTCTTCCATTCTTGCCAAACTCTTTATCCAACTGCTTCTTATGTCGTGGATGAGTGGTTGGATGCAACGTCCAAAATTGGTCAATGAGATGACCCTACTTCTGACAATGAGTGCAAATCTTTTGCATCCTCTTTTCACGTTGTCTTTGCTTATAAAGTTTCCTTAAAGTGGTCAATCTTTTCCAACATTTTGAAACATGATGGTTATATAAACCACAATACGTACATGGATTCTTTATTCCATTTTTACATATAAAGTTATTATGCTTAACATAATCAAAAGCAACTGAATGATAAGCAGATTTATACCTTGAACATTCACCTTTATCGCCTCTTTGAGGAGGTGAATCTGAAGAGTTACAACCTCTCCTTTGAAGACCATCAACAGTGTTCTTGTCCTCATCACTGTCACAACTCTTTCTTTTCACACATTTGCATTCATCTTGAACACAAGCCTTGCATTCTGGAGGGATTGAACTTTCAACAAAAGTTCTTGAACTTTCACCTTTACAGCCTTCTTGAGGAGGTGAACTCGAAACAAAATTTATCCTTGGAACTTTTCCCCTTGTCTCCTCAACTTTGGAATTTTCTCCATTCATTCGTTCATATCCAAGACCACAATACTTAGGTCTCTCTTCAACAACAATAGGCTCAACAATACCTTGTGCATTCTTGCCCAAACCTCTACCTTCATAGCCCATTTTTAACAATAACTTGGACCCTATTCCTCTTGTGTGATTTTCAAAACCACCAAAACATTCATCTTGAGAGGAATTAGAAGATAAACTAACATTGCACACCTTATGTTTATGCATGTACTTGGTAAGGGTTTCCTTTGCCTCATGGAGTTGAATCTCCATCTCATGCAACTTTGCAAGAAGCTGGTCTTTCTCCTCCTTCATGGACATCAACTGCTCTTCAAGGACAATGCGCACATTTCTATATTCACACATCTCTTTCATTAAATCTCTCATAGTTAGAAACTCTTCTTTAGATAAAGAAAATGTATGAAAACTATTAATGCTTGAAGCTTCTGCCATCCTTTCAAGATATTAAACTTCAACACAAAACTTGCACAAAAACCAATAGCTAAATCTCAAGCTATCAATGGAAAACACATGAGAAAAACAAACTTGTGCTCTGATACCACCTGATCTGAAAATAGAAGGCTGACTTGTTATGCTATGCAAGAACCCTCTACTTCATTAAAATAAACTTTACAGGACGTTGCTTCATGTGTTAAAATATGAAAAATAAACTTATGTGTTAAGTTCATGAATCTTCTTGTAAATTCTTGTGTGAGGATATGTTCTTTAAATGGTTAAATATGTACTTTCAACAGCAACATAACTTGCAGCAAATAAACCATCAAACTCAGAACAATCACAACATGATAAAGGAGTTCACCCCCCTCCTGGCTACATCTCCTTGAGCCTCCATCAATGGACTTGGCTCTCTGGGATTAATTAGTCAAAAGTTCTTTTGCATGCTGCTGCTCAACTCCAATGGAAAAACAGAATACACCATTGAGATCAGAACACATAAAAACCCAAAAAATGGCTAATAGAACTCTGAAAACGGATCATGGCTCATCTGGGCATGACCTCTTCTACATGTGGCCATAAGATTCCTTGAGCTTCTCTTTGGCAAAAACACCTGTAAAAGTCCTCAAAATCCTCTGAAACCTGTCCCAATGTGTTCAGAGCATATCAATTAGCCATCATTATTCAATCACAGAAAACAAACATAGGCTCACCAAACCATGCCCTCGATCAATGAGGGCTTCAAGCTCCCTGGAGCTTGCTGAAACTTCAATGGTGAAAAACTTGCAGAATAAGTCTTCAAATGGCCTTGATAACAACACCAATGGATCCAGAACATCCAAAAACCCCTAGCTTGGCTTTTACGGCACCTCAATCGGCCAAAAGATGAAGAAGTTGAGCCTCCTCCATTTTCCTCCTTCAAGCTTTCTGAAACTGGTTCGCCAAAACGCACCTCTATGTGCATGAACCAAGAACACGCTCCAAAATGCATGTTAAAACCTAGCCCCATGCATAACCGAAAACCGGTCCAAACTGTAGGACGGTTAGGGCGCCTCCAGCCCCTAACCGCCAAGCTCTCGAGCACATGGGTCAGATGACCTCGTGCAAAAGGCAAAAAGGGCTTAACGTTTAACAAGACAATGGCCAAGCGCCAAGTAATAGGCGCATTAAAACTGTGCTAACCATTTTAAACAACCCCACACACTCTGTGGCAAGGTCACATGCTATGGGTCATGTGACCGGAGGCGCAACCGTATAACAAATGTAAAACCCACACTTTTGCAATTGTGGTCATATGCTAACACGCAATAGAACCGCGGGTCAAACATTTAAAACCCCGCGCTCTGTTACAAATCCATGCTATGGTATGGTAACATGTGTTAATAAAAAGGACTATGGGTCGGGGTTAAGCCCCGACCCGACCCCCCCGCCAAAACAAAACAAAATGCAACTTAAATAAAATGTTACCCGCATTCATAACAAGCAACAATGGGCGGCATGTTGGTTAGCGGAGGTTTGAAAAGGATTTGTATAGTGGGGGAGGTCTGGGGGTCGAACCCCATGGCCTCCACAAATTTTTAATAAACAAACCATTAGCCATTACCGGGGTGCCACGTGGCAGCCTGTGATTGGGCCACGTGGCAGCTCATGACTGGGCCACGTGGCACCCAATCATTTGCCAAAAACCATGCCATGTGTCAAGATATTATTCACCCAAATTTCAGCCACATAAACTCTGCCACATCAGCATATGGATGTATGGCCCTGCCACGTCAGCCTATACGGACTGTACGGACTGCCCAGTCAGCACTTTTTTTACCTGTTTGACTTTCCGAATAGATCGCTATATCTTTCGCTCTCGATGTCCATTTGAGACGAAACAAATTGCGTTGGGTTCGTGGCGACGAGGGCTATGCTCTCATTTGTTTTGAGGCAATTCCGATAAAATTGATTTTTGAGCTAAAATTTGATCCCCTGGTCCAGATTTTGATCACAAGAGGACGATTTTCAGCAGAAAAAGTCACCGTTGAGTTGGTTTGGTAAGAAATGGTTGGATTTCTTGAGCAAGTAAAGCTTTCATTTTCTTTTGTAAATGCACTTTTCAGCGTTATGTGTGCATTTATGGGAAACATGATAAGTTGCAGCAGTTTATCACCACTTGCATGATGCAAGTTGCATGTGAATGCAATTCATTTTGAAGGTATTCTTGTTGTTGCACCACTTTGCCAGGAGGATGTAAAATATGGATATGATGTTCACTTGTTGCAGCCTTCTATTTTCAGATCAGGTGGTATCAGAGCACAAGTTTGTTTTGCTCATGTGTTTGCCATTGATAGCTTGAGATTTAGCTATTGGTTTTTGTGCAAGTTTTGTGTTGAAGTTTGATATCTTGCAAGGATGGCAGAAGCTTCAAGAATTAATAGTTCTCATACATTTTCTTTATCTAAAGAAGAGTTGCTAACTATGAGAGATTTGATTAAAGAGATGTGTGAAGATAGAAATGTGCACATTGTCCTTGAAGAGCAATTGATGTCCATGAAGGAGGAGAAAGACCAGCTTCTTGCAAAGTTGCATGAGATGGAGATTCAACTCCATGAGGCAAAGGAAACCCTTACCAAGTACATGCATAAACATAAGGTATGCAATGTTAGTTTATCTTCTAATTCCTCTCAAGATGAATGTTTTGGTGGTTTTGAAAATCACACAAGAGGAATAGGGTCCAAGTTATTGTTAAAAATGGGCTATGAAGGTAGAGGTTTGGGAAAGCATACACAAGGCATTGTTGAGCCTATTGTTATTGAAGAGAGACCTAAGTATTGTGGTCTTGGATATGAACGAATGAATGGAGCAAATTCCAAAGTCGAGGAGACAAGGGGAAAAGTTCCAAGGATAAATTTCGTTTCGAGTTCACCTCCTCAAGAAGGCTTTAAAGGTGAAAGTTCAAGAACTTTTGTTGAAAGTTCAATCCCTCCAGCATGCAAGGCTTGTGTTCAAGATGAATGCAAATGTGTGAAAAGAAAGAGTTGTGACAGTGATGAGGACAAGAACACTGTTGATGGTCTTCAAAGGAGAGGTTGTAACTCTTCAGATTCACCTCCTTAAAGAGGCGATAAAGGTGAATGTTCAAGGTATAAATCTGCTTATCATTCAGTTGCTTTTGATTATGTTAAGCATAATAACTTTATATGTAAAAATGGAAGAAAGAATCCATGTACATATTGTGGTTTATATAACCATCATGTTTCAAAATGTTGGAAAAGATTGACCACTTTCAGGAAACTTTATAAGCAACGACAACGTGAAAAGAGGATGCAAAAGATTTGCACTCATTGTCAGAAGCGGGGTCATCTCATCGACCAATGTTGGACATTGCATCCAACCACTCATCCACGGCACAAGAAGCATATGGATAAAGAGTTTGTAAAGAATGGAAGAGGAGATTCCATCATCGATGTGAGTCAAGATGATTCACAAGAGGACGATTTTCAGCATAAAAAGTCACCGTTGAGTTGGCTTGGTAAGAAATGGTTGGATTTCTTGAGCAAGTAAAGCTTGCATTTTCTGTTGTAAATGCACTTTTCAGCGTTATGTGTGCATTTATGGGAAACATGATAAGTTACAACAGTTCATCACCACTTGCATGATGCAAGTTTCATGTGAATGCAATTCATTTTGAAGGTATTCTTGTTGTTGCACCACTTTGCCAGGAGGATGTAAAAGATGGATATGATGTTCACTTGTTGCAACCTTCTATTTTCAGATCAGATTTCCTACTAGGGTGGTGCTAATATTATGGTAGTTGCGGGAGGTATTTACCTCTACGTGTGAACCTGACGAGAATAGAAGACTCCGAGAAGCAAGAGAAACCCTAATGAGTTGGCTAATAACCCTAGAAGCCTTGTCGACTCAAGAAGAAAATTTATATTAGGCTATTAGCCTCCAAGAGAAGAAGTCATCCAGAATTAATAATAATATATTGAACAGACACATACCCAGAAGGAGAAGTCGGCCCCAACAAATTGGCAGGATTACTATAAATACAGGGCGCCAGTTCTCATTTGACAGCATCTCAGAATTGCAATTTTCCCATTTGGTGCACACTGCAGTTGCAGTTAGTGCACAGGTTTGGAGGAGGGTTGCAGATGCAACTGCAGCAACAGCTAGTTTCAATATTGGCTTGGATTTCTCTTGGCTAGGGTTTGGAACATATGATCAGTCTTTTGTGTTGCGCTATCCTTGGGGAGAGATGCACTGCTCTTTGTTTGGCTATCTAGTCTAGGGTTTGCTTTCAGAGGAATTCTCAGTCAAGGTTAAGGTGTTCGGAGGGAGGCTTCGTCCTGTGGTTGGGTGATGAGGGTATCTTCAATGGTAAAATGAGAACACCATCTTCTATATTCCAACAGGTTATGGGCCCACACCCCTTCAGTCAGCCTAAAACGCTGAAAGGAAACATAGTCGCTAGACATTGAGCTCGTTGAGGAACTACCACTAGGGTTACTAGCAGGAGCAGCTTCCAAAAGCACTGTAGCTAGGGTTACCAGTGGAAGCAGTTGTAGAAACCCTAAACCTCTTGTCGAGGCACCTTAAGTGACGAGATTGACCTAATCTCTGGATAGATCAGTGTGCCCTAGCCCAGCGCATCTCCTGGTACTCTTAGAAATCCAAGACATGAAGTTTGGATTTCTGGTCAAATCTAGGGTTTGACCAAGTCAAGCAAGCCATGATGAACTCTATGAAGTCTGAGAACAAGCTAGATGGAGCTTCTAACTTCAGAGCATGGAAGACAAGGATTGACCTCCTCCTTGCTAAGAATAAAGTGTTGGATATTGTGAAAGGAAAGATCGTGAAGCCAGAGTTTACAAAAGGAGAAGAGAAGGAATCGCAGAACATTGCAGCTATGGAGAAGTTCAAAGATGTTGACATCAATGCCATAAGTATCCTAGTGGATTCCATAAAACACCACTTGATACCCTACATCTCCCATCTTGACTCATCGAAGAAGATGTACGATGCCCTAACAAATCTCTTCTCAGTCAGAAATATTGGACAAGTTATGAGTCTGAAGAATGAGTTTCGTGACATGAAGATGAATGATGACGACGGCATAACATCCTACTTTGTAAGGATCTCCTAGCTAAGAGATCAACTACAAGTTATTGAAGAGATCACTTCAGAAAAGGAATTGGTGAACATAGTACTTAATGGTCTTCCCAAGACATGGGATGCATTTTCCACAAGCATGAATACAAGGAAGGAGTACCCGACATTTGAAGAATTTTGGACTTTCTGTGCTTAATAAGAATCAAGGATCAATGAAAAAGAGAAACCTCAAAATAAGTACGATTATCAAGCCTTCACAGCAAGATTCAAGAACTTCAGAAACAAAAAGAAGTTTGATTCAAGGAGGAAGCCAAATCAAGAGAAAGACATCTCAGAAATACAATGCTTCAACTGTCAAAAGTACAGTCACTACTGGAACCAGTAACCATAGCTAAAGAAAAGAAAAGAAAAGAATGAAGCTTCAGTTGCCGAAGAAAAGGAACTGACAAAGAAGACTAAGCAGGATGGAAGAGATTTCTTCTACTAAAAGGTAACAACACTCTTCTTATTTTCTGTACATATCTTGATTGCATCGTCTTTGTACATATCTTGTATATCTATTTCTTGGAAGATAATGTGTTCCAAGAAGAGCTATACCTATGAAAGAACAACAAGACAAGAATGAATATCATTAGATATTACACATGAAAGAAGGAAATATATCATGTGAAAGCTACTACAATATAAGACCGAAATCAGAAGAGACTTGGAAAAAGAAAAGACAGAAAGAAGTCAACAATCAAGAGGAAGTCAGAAAATAAATTATGACATTCTATAGAAGACAACAAGACAGAAGCGTGGACTATGTTAAACAAGAGAACCAATCATATATTGCAGAAGATAATAAGGATGCAGATGGAAGCGTGGACTCTATCATATATTACAGAAGACAATAAGGATACAAATGAAAGCATGGACTCTATCAGACGGAGGAAGCAGATTATATACACTCTTACATGAAGCAAGGATTAGGAGGGAGCTAATCCTATGATCGATTGAATATGATGAAATGTATATATCCATGGTAGCAGCCATGAAAGACAGTACATGTTTAGCTCAACCGCAGAAGAAGACCTTTTTCGAAGAGTAGACTTAAAGTATTCCTGGTTGTCCATCCAGATCCGTGAACCAATGATGAAGGTAAGAAGTGGAATCTCTAGGGCATGGAATCTATAAGAAACTCCATGGACCTAAAAGTAAAAGGAAAACATAAGTATTCCAAGAAAGAAAAGAGAACCAACCAGTGATTGTATCAAGAATCACAATATTACCAGCCTAATATGAACTCACTAAAAGGTAATCAAGCAGAATAACTGAAAGTCATGATGAAGAACAATGTACGGAAGACTTATGAATGAAATCATTGTGAGATCCAGAACCAGAGGTTCTCCCAGATGGAGGGAGAATACTATGATTATTGATTGTTCCAGTACACCAGACTTATCTCTATAGAAGTCATTATATTATCCACGACATCCATGAGTCGGAATTCTACGAATGCAAAGAATGTTCTCCAGAGAAATCGAAATAAGAGCGTAGGAAGAGAAATCTCAAGACTTTGAGGCATATCAGAAAGAGACTCCTATATGCAGATAAAAAGAAGACAACATGATGGAGAACCTCCAGTGCACAGAAGAAGCGTGGTGAAGATTTTCTATAACATCAAGATGACTACTCAGAAGATCAGATCTCATGATGACAGAAGAAGTACCACATGGATATGTTCCAGTTCTCCAACTATGATATACTCTACTGTTCAGATATACATGAAGCCTTCACAGTGTTCCAGACTACAGTACAAGCATTAGATTATCCATGATGAAGTCCAGAAAGGAGAAAGTGATTCTCCAATACATATCTCCATAGATGAGCAGATAAGCATATATTTTGGTAAAGCCTCTATTCAAGACGAAAGAACTTGCATACTCAAGCTAGAGCTCGTGGAAATGACTCTCTTAGCTGGAAGGGAAGACTCTCCAAACTAGAAGAAGGTACTCAAACATTTATTTTTGTGATTGAAATAACTCTCCAGTTAGGAGGGAGCATTGAAAATATCATTTATATTTGTAATTGAAAAATAGTCCAGATTGGACAGATGCTTTCCTGTTCGGAAAGTGGATTGAGATTTCTGACGGACAGTGACTTCCCATTGTAGTTAACATGGGAGGCAGACTGATTACTGATGTATCATAGACAACAACTTCCCATTATGGGGAGTGGTCTAGGGCAGTCATTCTTCTTGGTAGTCACTCTAAGTAGTGGTCAAGTAGAATGGTCCACCTCGTCAGGCAGTCATTCTTTCAAAGTTCACAGTTGTGAGCAGTTTCGAAGAATCGTCTGTTTTGGAGGTTGATACAGGACAAACATTCCTCGAGGGCAGACTCATTCTCTCCAGGTTACACTTTGTTTAGTGTCGGAGGAATGACCCAGGGTGGGGAATGGTCTGGACAGTTATTCCTCGAGGGTAGACTCATTCTCTCCAGGTTATACTTTGTTTAGTGTCGGAGGAATGGCCCAGGGTGGGGAATAGTCCAGGCTCAGCAATCAGGGACAGTTATTCCTCGAGGGAAGACTCATTCTCTCCAGGTTACACTTTGTTTAGTGTCGGAAGAATGGCCTAGGGTGGGGAATAGTCCAGGACAGTCATTCCTTAGGGCAGACTCATTCCCTCCAGGTTACACTTTGTTTAGTGTCGGAGGAATGGCCCAAGGTAAGGAATGGTCGAAGCATTTCTCGAGGGCAGAATCATTCTCTCCAGGTTACACTTTTTTTAGTGTCAGAAGAATGGCCCAGGATGGGAAATGGTCTAGGTTTAGAAATCAGAAACAATCCTTCTTCCTTGGTTGAGAAGAATGGGGCAAATAGCCTATTATTGATATTCTATGTTAAGGGCAGACATTCTTTCAAGACCTCACAGATGTGAGTGAAATATTGGCCTAGATGATTATTATTGATGTTATATATTGAGGGTAGACATTCTTTTAGATCTCACAGACGTGAGTGAAAGATTGGCCCAGATGATCATTGTTGATATTCTATACTGAGGACAAACACTCTTTTAGATCTCACAGAGGTGAGTGAAAGATTGGCCCAGTTGATTCAGTTTTTATGATAACATTATTTCTATGCAGATGAAGACTACTGTGGTGGCAGACATTCTTTCAGATCTCACAGACGTGAGTGAAAGATTGGCCCAGATGATACAGTTTTTATCAT
>ML807906.1:364622-386806 GCA_009831015.1 Picea engelmannii
GTTTCACTGCTCGCAACTATACGTTGTTGATCAAGTACTTGTGTGTTACTTGATGTGGTAGTTAACCACTGGATTGTAGTTGTGTACTACTATGAATAGACACAGGTGTGTTCTATCCTTGTTCTAATTTCCTTGAAGACTATTAGCAATTTATTGGAGATGATGATCATTCAGATGAATGATGAACAGATATTTTCCAGACGGAAAACAGTTCAGAGATTTTACTCCTCTTATATCACTCTATGGTGAGAGTGACTTATCCAGCATCGTATTACTCAAATGAAGTATGGTTTCGAGAGATGATGCAGCTGATAGTGATGGTGATGCTCATGATCTAGTCATGAAGTAGTCTAGATGACTATATTGATGCTACCGGGTAAATGGTATGTTTTGTGCTCAAGTCCATTACCTGTAAATACCTCTCTAGCTAGGAGGGAGTGTTAATATTAAGGTAGTTGCGGGAGGTATTTACCTCTACGTGTGAACCTGACAAGAATAGAAAACTCTGGGAAGCAAGAGAAACCCTAATGAGTTGGATAATAACCCTAGAAGCCTTGTCGGCTCAAGAAGAAAATTTATATCAGGCTATTAGCCTCCAAGAGAAGAAGTCGACCAGAATTAATAATAATATATTGAACAGACACATACCCAGAAGGAGAAGTTGGCCCCAGCAAACTGGCAGGATTACTATAAATACAGGGTGCCAGTTCTCATTTGACAACATCTCAGAATTGCAGTTTTCCCAGTTGGTGTGCACTGCAGTTGCAGTTGGTGCGCAGGTTTGGAGGAGGGTTGCAGA
Organism: Picea engelmannii; assembly: GCA_009831015.1. Lineage (NCBI taxonomy): Eukaryota > Viridiplantae > Streptophyta > Pinopsida > Pinales > Pinaceae > Picea > Picea engelmannii. Next base: position 365,422 of record ML807906.1, read on the forward strand.
TGCAGCTGCAGCAACAACTAGCTTCAGTATTGGCTTGGATTTCTCTTTGCTAGGATTTGGAACATCTGATCAGTCTTTTGTGTTGCGCTATCCTTGGGGAGAGATGCACTGCTCTTTGTTTGGATATCTAGTCTAGGGTTTTCTTCCGAAGGAATTCTCATTCAAGGTTAAGGTGCTCGGAGGGAGGCTTCGGCCTGTGGTTGGGTGACAAGGGTATCATAAATGGTAAAATGGGCACACCATATTCTATATTCTAACAGGTGGTCCATTGAAGCGATTCTTTGTGAGGTCATGCTCTTGGGAGTGTTGGTCGAGGACTGGACACGCTTCTCACGGGAGCCTTTTCCCTGTTGTCTGTACAATTTAGTTATGTTTTTCAGTGTCTCTACGTCACAATTTTCAAAAGCGAAATTGTTTTCTTAATTGTCCCTATCATCGGCCAGGCGTCTATGGATAAAAGAGATGCTGAATCCAACTGATAGTAAATGTTCTTGAAAAATCCCATTAGGGTCGAACCCTCTTAGCCTTTCAACATATTTTAGGTTCAGGTTCTTAAAATGGCCTATGAATTTGTCAATCTTGTTGATGTTCCTGAACACAAATTCCCCAAATTTCTAGGGTAGAGGAATGGACTGTTTTTTTCTCTTGCCATGGAAAAAATGAAACCAATAGTTGTATTGCCTTGTTATTTCTATAACAAACATCTTTTTTGTGATGTGACATTGAAGGAAACAAGGATTGTCCTTGGAGCCAAATATCATTATTACACTGTAATTTTCCTTTCGTTCAAGTGTCCCCTTCTTGTCCAAAAACTTGGTTTCCTGGCCAGACATCCAAGGAGAATCCTTTCCTAATAATAAATATTTGAAAACCGAGACAAAGTCATTAAAAACCTCATAAAAACAATGGGAGTCCTTGTGCCTCCACAAGGCCTGGTACCAGAATGTTACTGGGTCGAATTCATAGTTTATTTTCTTGGATAGAGACAGTTTTGGAAATGGATAACAATGTGTTATTACGAAAATCAATTAGGATGACATATAAAATTTATTCTCTTCTTTGAATCATGACAGTTGGGAATAGATTTCAATGGAAATTAGATTCCCCCAATCAAAAATAAATTATTCCTTGACTGTGAAGTACAAAATATAAAGAACTATGTGGGAAATGCTTGTCATGGATTCATGTCTCGTTATTCTTGTAAAAATCCAAGCAATTTCCTAGAATGGATTTCTAAAGGAACTGACCTGGAACTTTGTGATATCTTCAGGAAATGTTGTCAGATCTTCGAGGAACTCGGGTAAGAGGTCTGACCCATTATCATGTTTTTCTAGGAAATGCTTGTAGTCCTCTCCTCTGAAGTTCAATGTTGGCTATGACAGTCTTAACATCTTGCGGAAGAACCAAGGTGACAAAGAAATAGGAGAATGGTCGCGTAGTGGAATAATTATTTGGTTTGAAATATATTTTTCAGTGCACCAAGAGACCACCTCCTTACATTCAAAAACCTAAGGGACGCAGCCTGCACGAGTGATTCCAAAGGACCAAATCACTTCATTCTGGGTGAAACGATATGAATAGTAAGAGTATTCCTTGGACCACTGGAGGTTATGGTCCTCACGTCCGAAAATATTGATTGTATCTCCACAGAACTATTGTCGAGCTGCTTCCATAAGTTTACGAGAACGTTTGTTTGCTCCAGATGATGTTTTAAATGAAGAGTTGGAGGGAATAATATAACCCTATGCAAATCTTGGTCCAATGTGTGTGAATGGGAGATCTCCTCAAGCCTTTTTCTCATTAATGACAATCTCGACGGTTGTTGCATGATGCGTTGTTAGCATTAAAGACTAGTAATTGCATACCTAGAAGTGTGAAGATGGAAGGTACGAAAATGAGCAATTAAGGATTGGAGATTTTGTGAATGGGCCAACGCGACGACCCATGTTTTAGATGAACAATCAAAAGGACTAATATAACTCTTCGTAGATATTAGTTTAATGCGTATTAATGGGAGATATCCTCAAGCGTTTCTCTCATTAATGACAATGTTGATGGTTCCTTCATGGTGAGATGTTGGCATGAAAGGTTACTAATTGGATGTTGAAGCGATCAGGTGGGCTTCAAAATAGGGTCACAAGGTACAACCGTTAGAGGTGAGGGCCCGAGGGTCAAATTGTATGTCTCGGAACTTTTTGAGTGCAAAACACATAACACAGAAGAGGGCATGATGGGACAGTTTCTAGCAGAAAAACCCCCATATGGATACACCATGGTTTACAATGTAGGCATATAAATAACCATTTTTAAAGTCTCCTACTTCTCTAACTACCCCAAATATACCCCGGACTTATGCAGGAAAAAAAAAATGAGAAGGATCTGGTAATTGTACATTTACTCTGCATCTGGTGTTGATCCTCTCGTGCTCTATAACTTTGATGATTGCAAACCTCCTCCCAAGGTTGGCCTGCATTCAAACACATACAAACAGAAAACTACAAGCACACAATTCATATATAAATCAAGGTTTAGATGTTAGAATAAAAAATAAAACAAATGCAAAAATTCAACACATCGTGTTTTGGGATAGGAAAAGTACTTCTTTTATTGATAATACAATGATCACTTACAACCAAAGCTGGTTACTACTCCATGAACCTGGTACGGGCTCCTCTTCACCAAGCTCCAAGTGCACATCTATATAGATTCTCCTCTCAACCTTCTTCTTGGGAGTATAATGGGTTTATGATGGAGGAAGGAAGGCAAATTGGGAAATTTTGAGGTAATTCTCACAAAAGGGCCGCAAATGCTTGGGGCAAGGAGGGGATGTGAAACAGGTAGAGTTTCACTATTTTTATGTCTAGATGTGGAATGAGACCCCAAAACCTCATTTTATATGAAAAAAGGATGGTTATTTGGTTGGGTGACGGGCTATAGGTGGTGGATTAGTTGGGAAACTACCCAATAACGCGTAATCTCAATGAATTCCTTGCAACTTTTTATTTTTTGCAACTTTTGCAATTATACATAGGATGTAGTGGTGCAACATGTGTACGCACGCAGGTTGTAGTGGTGCAACAAGCATATGTACCTGGGAATTATTGGTGCAGGACGCGTACATCTTCAAAAAATGGGTTTTTAAGAAGATAAATTAAGTGATGGCTTGGAAATAAAATGCAAGTAAGAGGGCCAAATGCCATGTATGCATATGTAGAGAAATTTAGGGTTATAAGAGATGCCCCCTAATGTGTGAGGTTAGAAGAGAATTTGATGGCCGAAATACATTACAAAATCTTCACCAATGTACAAAACGAGTGAGCTCGGGACCAGAGTTCGGGAGGTGCCATCTTCAAAATAACTATTGTCTCACCGAGGCAGGCATACCCATGCTCGGGATGAAATAAATCATGGATTCCAATCAAATACACCGTAGATCCATGTCATATAACTATATAAAGTGTAGCCGCAAGCAATACACAATGGATCTACATATCAAAATCAAAGATATACAAGTATAGTATCCATCTTCAACAAGCCAATAACACTAGATGGTTGGAGATTAGGTCTTCAGAGCTTGAGCAACAACTTCAAGATATTCAATACTTGGGTAGGAGTACAATGTGAGTGTATAACTTGACTACCCAGATGTCTTCAACGGCTCGTCGGGAAAAGACAAGAGGATCTCGATGATCAGGTAGAGAAGTTCATTGATTTCAAACAAGGACTTGATTGATCTTTTGGGATGGTCGGGCATGAGTTCAAGAGACAAACTACAGAAAGGCCAACGCAGGATGGGTGAAACTTCCTTTGGACAAGATCATGAAATATGATCAGACTCAAGCAGCATGATATTGACATAAGTTCACGATGCAGGAGGCAACACAAATTCTCCATGTGTTTGGAAGAGTAACCAAACGTAGGAGGACACAAATCTATGTAGTAAGAACAGCTTCCTAAGGTCATATTAGATCCCAAATATTGAGAAAAAACCGAAGGATGTTCTTTTTCCAAGGGTGAATCATTGTGCTGCCAAAAAATAATATATATTTCCCATCCCCTCTTTTTGGGTTTTTAATTTTTTTTTGTCTTTTTCAATTTTTTAAAGAGCTTGAAAAAGAATAAAAGAATGCTATGTTACAAAGGAGGAGAGAGTGTCGCAAGCATACTAGTTCAAAGAACAAGGAACACACTAATTCTCAAAACAAGGAGACAAGTGTAGGAAAAGGACACTCGGGCAAAATTCCTCCATGGGTCAAGGTGTCAGGTCGCAGAGGCAAAGTGCTACAAGGCTTGCGTATAAGACATGCTTCAAAGGTTTAGTTGAGAGCAACAAGGAGTCAACATTAGGACAAAGACGCAAAGATGCAGATGTGATTAGCGAGACACAATGAAGCCCCCTTCAATATAATTTTAACAATCCCAGAGAAGGTAAGCTCAGTGGTTTTTCATTTTTAGAGAGTTTGAAAAAAACGTAAAAGAAGACTCCACTGGGGTACCTTTTTTGGAAATAGTCTATTCAGTTCGAAAAAGGGGTAAACTAGCACCAAAAAGACGTCTATTCAAAACCATTTTAATGAGTGTGACAAAGACAATATCACTCGACAATATTTTCAATTTTAAGGAGTCTGAAAAGAGCTATATTATGGACTCACAGCCTTTTTCTAGATTTAGTCTCCTTAGCCCAAAAAAGTATAAAATTTACTAAGGATAACTCTCCCGGTGAGACGAATCTCCCGAGGTGTAACTTTTTCCTCCATAATCCATAGGCCAAAAAAGGGGGTAAAATCATTCCAGTAGATGTTCTTCTGTACCGATTTAACGAGTGTGAAGGAACAAGGTCACTCGATGATCTTTTCAATTTTAGCGAGTCTGAAAAGAGCTTAACTATGGACTCTATGGGGGTTCCTTTTTCTTAAGTAAAATCCAAGGCCTAGAAAAGGGTTAAACTTATACCTTAGAATGCTCTTCTAGCAAACCGAAGTTCCTAGAGTATACCTTTATTCATAAAATTGACCATCCAGACCAAAAAAGGGGTAAAATATCGCCAGACGGGTGTGCCTTCAAGTTTGAGTTTGGCAAGCGTGAAGGGAAACAAGATTGCTCTGAAATATTTTCATGTTTATAGAGTCTGAAAAAGGGCTTAAAGAAGAATCCAAGGGGCTACTTTTCTCAAGTAATCTCGACGAGATCATTTGTACCAAGAGGGGGAAGCAAGGGCTCCCATGCCCCCATTGGATAAACCAAAGGATCAATTGACGAGACCAAGTCTCCAGAAGGAAAACATGATTGCACAGGTTCCTGCTCAGAAGCAATTGAAAACCAAGTATAAGATGCGACATAATTAACCCATGGCAAGGTAGAGTCTACGCAGACACTAGGAACATATAAAGGGGCAGGTTGAACTAATGCCGAATTAGGATGGTGATTATCATATTCCAGTTGGTCAATAGTGACAATGCTTCCATTATGAGGGAAATGCATCACTCGGAAGAGCGTATACACCACAACATTCATAGCATATACATAATCACGCCCAAGAAGCATATTGAAATCTAACGGGCCTTGCACCACTATAACATCGACAAGGACATTCTTCCCACCTAATGAGATAGTCAACTAAGGAAGAATCCCCAAATATTCACTAGGATGTCTGTCAAAATCCAACAAGTCATGTGAAGCAGACACAAGCTCGGGAGATCCCAATACTTTCCAAACTGAGGAGGATAAAATACTTGCAGAGGCTCCTTCATACACAATACATCGATAAATGTTTGTTGAATTAAATTCAACCCTTATTTGAAAATATACAGAAGAAGGAAGGCGAGGCTCAACAAGGTCATTCCAATCAAAGAAAACCATCCTAGGGCTTGGAGAAGGTTTTCTCAAAGTGAGCCGAATTCCCCCTTGTTTTGAAAGGACTGAACTGGAAATGCTAAAAACATAGTCAGTAGACACATCACTCCGTAAGAGAAGAGTGGGATCAACCAAAGATTGCATCAGCGTGACCACTTTGATAGACTCGACACTCTCCAAGAGAATAGTGGGATCAGTTGAAGACCACATCGGTGTGACCACTTTCTCAATCACTGGATGAATATGTTGTGAGACAACATGGTATACAGGCACATAACCCCCCAAAAGAGGATTGCGATCAGCCAAAGGTTGCATCGGCACGACCACTTTCTCAACCACTGGCTGAATAGGCTGTGAAGAAACCTCAGAATACTTAGAATCAGAAGAGCTTGTAGACAAGGACCAAAATTTTCGTGACTTTTGAATTCCAGGGCACAAATGAGTAAGGTGATCTCCCTTGAAAAGATTACAAGGGAACTTAGGCTTACGTCCTATCTGTCTAGGTTTCTCAACAAAATCTATGTCCCCAGCATGAATAGCAGTGTTTGGTTTCACATTTCTAACATGGCTTGTAGAGGTTGGTGATGGATCGATAACATGACTCGTAGAGGCTATAGAACTATCGCCAGTATGACTAGAAGTGACTAGAATTTTTACCCCAACATGAATTGCAGAGCCTAGGTGCTTTCCCCTGGCATGACTTGCAGAGGATGGGTGTTCGTCTCCAACATGACTCACAAAGGTTGGTGATTGAACTCGAGTATGTCCTGTACGGACTAATTTTGTGCCCCCGTCATGACTTGCAGAGGTTGGGTGTTGGTATTCAACATGACTAGCATAGGTTGAGGACCCATCTCCAACAGGACTTGAAAAGGTTGGTGATATCTTCTTCTTATTCTTCCTCTTTCTATTTCGTTTAGACTTCCGGTTACTAGTAACTGTACTTTCACCAGAGGCAAGAGAAGGAGGAGGAGAAGACTTTGCTGATGAAGAAACATCAACATGGTGCCCATGACATAAAGTGATTAACTGAGAATCATCAAGAGCATTCATTACATTTGTAATGGTGCCCAACCAAACCGGTAGTCCCACATTCAACCTAGGAATGTACAAAGTGGCCATCGAAGGGACACCAACATTTCCAAATAAAGGAAAAGCACAAGAATCCCCTTATGAAGGAATTCCTTGGTTGGTATCGTCAGTAACTTTATCCATGAAGGTCTTATGCACAATTTATTCCCTTGCGAGATCGTTCAAGTCCATAAAAGTCTCATAAACTGACTCTGGCGAACCAGTGTTATCAAAACAATGCCTATAAAGAGGCGGCTCCACGTTTCTACGTGGAAGACCGAAAAGTCCTCATGACTGGCAGAGTGGGTGGTCTACCACCCTAGGTCAGAGACCCAAAGAAATGAATGACTAACTCACTATACTAAACTAAGGAGCACAAAGCACACACTAAAAGTTCCTAAAGGAAAATCAAGTAAACGACTAACTAGTAGGAAGAATAGTTATGTGAGCCAACACTAGAGCAACTAACCGGTGCAAGTGCAACTAGAGCACGAAAGTACCCTCTGGGTATACTCTGTAAAGTGTGACCCGACGTCTTCCCTAGGTACCGCATTATACCCACGTAGTCACATGTGTAAGTCCCTATAATAAAGGCAACTAAGTTTCCACCTTGCAAACAGTCACCAGGCAGGTACAGTTGACCGTCAGGTGGACCACAATGAGTAGGATAACAAGTCTGAAACCTACCAAGGGTATCGAAAGAAAGTGGTCCATAAGAAAATTGAGGATCTCGAATGGATTTGAGGTCCACGAATCTCTGTAGGCAAATGCAATTGATATTATCCCATGACAGATCCTCAATATGCGTTCCCCACTACGTTTGGTATGGTTTTGGAGGGGTTATCTCCACTACCTTTCCTCACGTGACCTCGTGTTTAGCCCCGATGTTAAAGGGGGGTCTTGGATAAATTTCACGTCATTGGACTTTTACACTCCCTAGATCTGACTCCAATTTTTGTTTAACAGTGTTGAAGATTTTCCTCTCCAACCTAATTCAAGGCCCTAACCCTAAACTAGTTAGTTGACCCTACAAACATGAAAAGTCTAGTTTATTTTAGATTATGCATTCTTTTTAATGGCTTGATTTATTCAAAAAGGGTGTGGTAGTGCAACTGATGTTGTTAATACTCTTGCAAAAAAAGAAACTTATAAGAACACTGGCAAAGAAGGATTGTCTTTCTTATTTTTCTTTTGAAATGCTTTTAATATGAGAAGAAAACACAACACTATGCTAATTTCTTTTTCTTTTTCAAATAACAATGCAAAACAAATGCAAAGAAAGAAAAAGACCTAACAAACTATTTTTTTTTTCTTCTAATCAAAGAAGAAATAACAAAATATGCTAAAGGAGTCTAATGAATACATGATTCACAATGCAACTCATTTTTCTTAAAATCCAAGCTAAAAATAAGCTAAAAATTCTAGGAAACATAAGAAAATTAAGAAGATGAGTAAACTGAAATTTCACTGAAGCTATTACTGTAAAAACATAGACTCTGAACTGTATCAAGAAACCCTGAGAAGTAAAAACTTCAATCAGGAAAGAGGTTGACTGCCTCTTCTTAAAAATAGTCTCTTGAATCAGGTACACTACTGATGCTTAAGAATCCTGCGTATGTATGTGGGATGTCTATAAAGAAGGCCACGTATGTACGCGTGTTGTCCCACAATAGGCTGCATACACCTCTGTATTTATTGAAAAAAGAAATAAAATGACTGACTGACAGGGTAGGGAGAACTGGTATGGCACCAATAGGTGACCATAATCCCTTAAAAGACTCAGCAGACTCAACAAAATCAAAATGTATAAAACCAATCAAACGCCCCAAAAATACCCCCTAAAACCCTAGAGGCTTCCCCAGTATGGTCACCAGTTCTGCTAGTGGGAAAACCCCCCTATGGATACACCAGGGTTTACAATGTAGGCAGATCAATAACTATTTTAAAATTCTCTTACTTCTCTAACTACCCCAAACATACCCTAGACTTATGCAAGAAAAGAAAAATTAGAAGGATCTGGTAACTGTACCTTTACTCAGTGTCCGGTGTTGATCCTCTCGCACTCTATAGCTTCGCTGACTACAAACCTCCTCCCAAGGTTGGCCTGCATTCAAAGACAGAAAAATAGAAAACTACAAGCATGCAATTCATATATAAATCAAGGGTTATATGTTAGAATAAAACATAAAACAAATGCAAACATTTGACACATCATGTTTTGGGACAGGAAAAGTACTTCTTTTATTGATAATACAATGATCACTTACAACCAAAGTCGGCTACTTCTCCACAAACCTGGTTTGGGCTCCTCTTCACCAAGATCCAAGTGCACCTCTGTATGGCTTCTCCTGTCAACCTTCTTCTTGGGAAATATAATGGATTTATGATAGAGGAAGGAAGGCAAACTGGGGAATTCTAAGGTAATTCTCACAAAAGAGCTGCAAATTCTTGGGGCAAGGAGGGGATGTGAAATGGGAAGAGTTTCATTGTTCTTATGTTTAGATGTGGAATGAGACCCCAACACCTCCTTTTAAATGACAAAAGGATGGTTATTCAATTGGGTGACGGGATATAGGCGGTGGATTAGTTTGGAAACTACCCAATAGCCCGTAATCTCAATGAATTCCTTGCAACTTTTTATTTTTTGTAACTTTTGCAAGTATACACGGGTTGTAGTGGTGCAACATGCATACATACATGGGATATAGTGGTGCAGAAAGCCTATGTACACGGGAAATATTGGTGCAGGATGTGTACATCTTCAAAAAATGGGTTCTTAAGAAGAGCAATTCAGTGATGGCTTGGCAAAAAATGCAAGTAAGAGGGCCAAATGCCAGGTATGGATATGTAGATCAATTTAGGGTTATAACAACAATCTAGAGGGAAATTTGTATATCATGGATCTTTGGGTACTATTTGCAGTCCACAGAACAATGGAAGCGCAATTGTGAGCCTGCCTGTCAGGGAACCCACAATCGAAAAAGTGGCTTAAGTATGGATTAGGGAAATGGTTGGCTGAACTCATTTTCACTAATATATTGAAATTTGTAATAGATATCCCATTATCTAGGAAGATATTTTCTTCATGTCTTTGGGAAATTTCTGTGGCGATAGTCAATGTGACTGTCTCGTCAATCCTTTTTCTTTTTAATGACAGTCTATACAATTGTTGCATGATGAAATATTATCATTAAACCTTGGTCGTTGCATACTTTGAAAGAAGTGTGAAGGTGGCGAGCACAGTAAACAATGACTAAGAGTTGGATATTTCATGAACCCGTCAACTTGAGGATCCGCGAAAGATATTCCATGAAATGGGAAAGTATGGAAAGTGGTCAGACAAGCTTAAAACTACGGTGACAATGGTTCCCTAGAAGACGTGACTTTCCAAGGGTCAAATTGTATGTCTCAAAAATTGAGTGTAAAATGTGTACCACGGAAGAGGGGATGATGTGGGAGTCCGACGGTAAATTTGTATATGGCAGAAGTGTGGGAGATATCCTTGAGCCTTTCTCTCATTAATGACATGTTTAAGGTTCCTGCATGACGAAGTGTTAGCATTAAAGCTTACCAATTGCATATTCAGAAAGAATTAGGAAGGTGGCAGGGACAGGGAACAACAATTAAGGAATGGCTAATTATCGAAAGTGCTTGGTTGGGCTTCAAAATAGGGCTACAAGATACAACCAACAGAGGTGAGGGCCCGATGATCAAATTGTATCTCTTGGAAGTGTTGACCGTAGAATGTGTAACATGGAAGAGGGCATGATGGTGCATTCCTACGGACAAATTGTATATCGCAGAACTCCAGGTACTGTTTTCTATTCGCGGAACATTGGAAACACAATCCTGAGCCCGCAAGTCTGCGAACCCACAATTGAAAAAGTTCCTAAATATGGAGCAGAGAAACAATAGGCTGGACTCAATACAAAGTGGTTGCAATATGTGCAACCATGTAAATGTACCACGTCATGAACATACAACCAACTTGCGGCTAAGTATTGAAAGGAACGACAGACGGTTGGGCTCATGACAGGGCATTCTAGTGGACAAATTGTATATTATGGAAATGCGGGCACTGTTTGCAAGTCGCAAAAGATTCGAAATACAATTGTGAGCCCGTCAATATGGGAACCCGCAATAATTTTTTTTTCTAAGTATGGAATATGGAAATGGTAGCCCAAACTTGTTTTTGCTAATATATTGAAATTTGTAATAGCTTTCCCATTACCTGGTAAGATCTTCTCTGCATGTTTCTGGACAAGTTGTGTAGGGATAGTCAGTGCGACTGTCTCCTCGAGGATTTTTCTTATTAATGACGATCTTTATGGTTGTTGCATGATGATGTCTTAGCATTAAAAAAAAATTGTTGCGTATTTGGAAAGAAGTATGAAGATGACCAACACAGGAAACAATGACTAGGAATTGGAGATTTCGTGAACCCACCAACCTGAGGATCCAAAACAGGGTGATAAGGTTTCCCTAGAAGACATGAGGCCCCAATGATCAAATTGTATCGCTCAGAACATTGGAATGCATAATGTGTAACACATAAGAGGGGATGATGTGGGATTTCAGTAGTCAATTTGTATATCGTGGAGGTTTGGGTGTTGTTTGTAGGTCACAGAACAATGGAAGTTAATCTAGAGGCTGGAATAACTAATGTGCATTGGGAAGGGCGTGATTTTGGCAAGGATGGAAGGGATCCATAAATGGTTGGAAACATTTTATGAACTCAGGTAAAGTGAAGCTTGCAAGTTGGAGGATCCTAAGGTGAAATTGTAGATCGAGGAACTTTTTGGGTGCAAGATGTATATCACAGAACAGGTGGAAAAATTTGGCTAAGTATAGAAAGGAACGATGATCATTCTGAGTACTATATATGGCGTTTTAATGCATGTTAATGGGAGATGTCCTCAAAGTTTTTTGCTTGTTAATGCCATTTGTTGCGTACCAGTGTGTTCAGTTGTCACTAGTAAAACCATAATTAATGTGCATTGGGAAGGGTGCAAAGTTAGTGGGTATGGAAGGCAACGACATATGCTTTGAAACTTTTGTGAACCCTAGTAGAGTGAAGATTGTGATTTTGAGGAGTTCACGATGGAATTGTAGATCACAAAAGTTTTGAGTGCAATATGTATATCACGAAACAAGCAACAACAGAGTTCGAAAGCTCCATCCCCGACAACCGCAGCCATAAAAGTGGCTAACTATGCAAAGGAACAATGGTCGGTCAGACTCGTCATGTGAGGATATAGATGGAGATGAATATTTGTCAGCCCACCAACCTAGGAACTCATGATCATAGAAAGGTGACTAAGTATATAACCAGAAAGGTATAATAGACGGGAAGAAGAAAAGGGAAAAAGGGATAAGTATCTCACAGAACAACATCTAATGTTTGTTTATTAATGCCAATCTTTTCGATCCCCTGGTGAGTTCTCACTAGTAAAATCATAAATTGCATATCACGGAAGTTTTTGGGTGCAATATGTATATGACAGAACATGGGGATTAAGTGTTCGATACCGCAAACCCGGGACCGATGGTCAGATAATTGGCTAAGTATTGAAAGGGACCGCGGTTGGTCACGATCATGGTGTGAAGATATAGATAAAGATGAGCATCTCCAATCCATGAACCCAAGAAGTCGTGATCATAGAAATGAAACTAAATATAGAACCACAAAGGGATAATAGAGGGGAAGGAAACAAAGAAAATTTAAAGAGAAAGTGTTTGTATTTATTCCAATAGTATTCATATTAATATATATTAATAAATTATTTCTGGTCCAAATGTAAAGCATCTTCCAATTTGCAGGGTGTTTTTCGGTCACAAATTTCGTTCAAACCCATATAGAAAGAAAAAATTTATATATATATATATATATATATAATGTAACATTTTTTATATGTAGGGATATTATCAAATAGAAGAAGTTGTAATATATGCAGAATATTGAGCAGGAACATGACGTCAACACCTGAGTTGCCTTGTTGAAATAGAGTCATTAATTCATTCTATTTACGAGACCCCGAAGAATGAAAGTAGGACGGGTCCTCTCATTTGTTTCTTAAGTATAGGGCGGGTGCCACATAAGTATGGCCTATCACAAATTATTCTTCCATGTAAAATGTAAGGAGTGAATAGAGTAGCTTTTATTTAAATCAAAGTGTTGGGAAGCAGAAAGAAAAGCTTATCGTGCATGTTTAACCACACACACAAAAAAGTACAATATATATATATTAGACATTGGAAAACACCATACAAAAACAACAAATATTCTATATTCAGATAAACTAAGTTACAAAATACAACTGAGATTATTTCCCAAAATAGTTGTCTTGAAATAGTTCAGTAGATATTGTTTGAAATTTAAATGCATTTTCCATAATGACTGTGATTGGGGCTGCCGCCAAAAAAAAAAGAAAATATGTACAATAATCAAGCTCGTAGATAGTCTTTTATAGATTTCAACTTGATCATCAAATGCTTGCTTGGTAAAAAATAATGAGTTGAATATCAATTTTGGGTCTTGGACTTCATTGGTGTTTCCAGCTAGATCTTTCCCATATTTTTGAATAGCTTCTCTCTTCTAGATATGGCCTTCCTGCATTAGTTGTTTATTCAACATTCCATACTTTTCTAAGTGTTAATTTCCCTCTATCGTCGAAAACTTGGGGTTTAAGGTGCCTTCCTTGTAATGTTCCTAGTCATCGACATCTGAGACAACTTAGAGATGTGATTCAGGCCCAATTCAAAGACAAGGGAGTGGTTTTATGTGACGTCACCTTTGGGGGGGGGGAATTCTTGTTAGCCAACAAAAGACGAGAAAAAAAAAATCAAGTATCTTGTGACTACTATTCTCCCTGTATTCGATCATCTGTTTGGTTGAAAGGCCTGCCTGAAGATTTGTATGTTGAATTTCTTTATTTTATTGTTGTAAATTGGAAGGTACATCCAAGTCACCTACAAAATGATCCTCTGTTGAAGTACATATCTTCTTCCAGCAACACATATCTGGCAAGTGTATCAAATGCCGCAAATCACATCAGAAAATATCTTTCATCATAGGGGTGGAAGACATCGCGACTCATAAAATGGTATGGAATATTCAGAAGTGACACCAAATATTACTCCATGCCCAAATATAATCAGAAGGAAATTATAAATTTGGATCCCCACGAATGTGAGAAACTGTATGCATGTTTGAATTGACATTCTAAAATTACAGAACCTTTTATGACAAAGTTGTAATAGACTTGACAGACAATCAACTTCTATGTCAAATATTGTCGAGCGACCTCTGGATGTAGTAACAAACTCGACATACAATCAACTTTCGATCACTACTGATAATAATGTCAAGTGTAAGAAGTCGTGACCTAAGGCTTAAGGTAGTTTTAGCTTTAGGAATCCACACTGGTAGTGACTCCAGGATCCAGATAGCTTCATCTTCAGACATCAACACTGGTGATGGAAATGGGAACAGTGTTATTGACTGCAGTGCGGTAATGTGGTGAACAAGCGGGGTTTTCATTGTCAAAGCACTTAGACTGCAGGATTGTCATACCTGCAAAGAGCATCGACTTTAGTGTTGCGTTCTCACGACAATTACAATGTTGCTCTGAGTCCATAAATCTTTGGAGGTTGGGTGTCCTATGTGATAATGACCTTGACATTAGGTACATGTCATACATCTATTATCTGACATTGCAGTTTTAATGCAATTTCCATAGTGAATGAAGGATCGATTGCATTGGCACAAGAAATATTAATTGTGTGATTAATTAACATCCTCGAAGGAAGTGAATCCCAAACAATGCCTGAAACTTTTCGAACAACCGTGTGTTAAAAATATACATTGTTTTATATTTTAAGAAATAAGAAATTGTATTTTCTATGTCTAACATTAGGTTGCACACATACACCTTTTTAAGTTAACTGAAATTAATATATACTCAAATCAGATTCCCGGAAGTGATCAAATTCCTTGGAGATAGTTTATTTCCATCATGTTGGTTGGGATAGAAGGATCCACCACCAGTACAAAGAAAGAAGGTAGCAATAAAAGCACCTGTGAAAATGCAAGTTGGTGATGGAAGCACTCTATGACTAGGAAGGCACTCTGTCCTTATCGATCTGCACTCCTGTTGAACAACTCAAGAGGTGCTTGCGGTGAGGCCATGGCGATTTATTTGATCCAGACAAGGCAATACTTCAAGAATCGAGCAATTCTTTTTTTTTTCAAATATTGGATCTACTGCAACAGAAGAAATGCATTCTCCTTATTCAAAGCAAGGGAAACAATAGGGAGATTGATATTGGGTGGAAACAGCTCTGGAATATACTACTACATCAAGGTATCTTCTAAAGAATGAAACAAACTGATTACATGAAGGTGGTAGTAAAAGGTGATTTTTAGAAACCAAATCATTACCTAAACATGTCAAACTTCTTGTAGAAGCTGGTAGTATATAGTAATCTTTAGAAAGTGTTGCAAAGTCCATAATCCAGAATTCCTTCCCATTAAATTTTCCCAGTTATATGTTGATGCAGGCATCATAAAATTTTGAGAGGCTCATTCCCTGGTTATATACCCACCTTCAAGTACGAGGAGAATATTCTTGCAAAGAGCGGCAAGCTCTTCGACCCAGATGAAATCATATGCATAAGAATAGTGAAAAAAATGTGTAGTAGTGATAAAAAGTTGATTGTATGTGGAGTTTGTTAATACATCTAGAGGACGGTGGACAAACTTTGATAAAGAATCTAACTTTTTTTCAAGTTTGTTACCACACCCAGAAGTCGCTCAACAAACTTTGAAATAGAAACTTATGTAATTTTAGGATGTTGATTCAACCACCCATACAGATTCTCACATTTGTGATGATCCAAATTTATAATTTCCTTTTGATTATATTCGCGAATGGAGTAATATTTGATGTCATTTTCGAATATTCCAGACCATTTTTCAAACCACTATATGTGCGACTCCTCTGATGAAAGATAAATTCTTGTGTGGTCTGCAAAATTTGATACATTTTCCAAATATGTGTTGTTGTAAGAACCTATATACTTCAATGAAGGAGTATTTTGTAGGTGACCTGAAAGTCCCTTCCAATTTCTAGTAACAAAAAAAATTACTTCAACATACAAATCTTCAGGAAGGCCTTTCAACCAACCAAAGCATCGAATACAAGGAGAATACCAATCATAAGATACTTGAATTTTTTTTGTGTCTGGGTTTCTGTTGGCTAACAGAGTTTTTTTCGCTGAAAGTTGACGTCACATAAACCCATTCCCTTGTCTTTCAATTGGGCCTGAATGGCATTTCTAAGTTGTCTCACATGTCGATGACCATGAGCATTACAACAAAGGCACCTTAAAGCCCAAGTCTTCGATGATAGAGAGAAATGGGAATAAGTATTTAAAATGAACGTTGGAGTATGATAGTATAATATTTCGTAAATCTTGGTTTAATTCATTTTAATGGAAGATGCCCTTGATATGTTCACTTTTTAATGCTAATATTTTCGAATATGTGTGTTGAATAGTCACTAATAACATGAGTTAACATTCCCATATGCAAGCAGATTCTCAAATATGACAACCTGTAATATATGCACAGTATTAAAGAGGTACATGATGTCAAGACCTTTGTGGATGGCAGCATGGTAGTACAATATTGCACTGTTACTATGATGATGCCTTAAAAAAACTAAAATAACCAACACTTTTTGCCAATTCAAGATGGACGCAAAAAAAATCATCAGATCCCATAATATTCGCCTGTTAATGTGTTTTAATGGGAGATGTCCTCGAGATTTTTGCTTATTAAATCCAATATTTTTGAACCTGTCTGGTGGGTTGTCACTAGTAAAATCATAATTAATGTGCATTTGTAAGGGCGAAAGGTGGAGGGGGTGGAGGGGATCAAAAAATTCTTTTAAATTTTTCTGAACCCGAGAGTGCGTGAACCCACAAAACTTTGAAGACTCGACTAAGTATGGAAAGGAGGGTCGAACAAAAGGAGTCATCATAGGTAGATTCAGGCTTGCAATTTTGAGGAGTCTGGGGTCGAATTATAGATCACCAAAGTTTTGGGTGCAATATGTATACCCTGAACACGGGGCACCAGAGTTCGATAGCGTCTATCCGTGAACCCACGTTCATAAAATTGGCAAAGTATGCAAATGAACGATGGTTGGTCGGACTCATGATGTGAATATGTCGATGGGGATGAGGATTTGTCAGCTTACCACCCCAAAAACCAGAAATCACAGAAACAGAACCAAGTATAGAACCAGTCTTTTTGAATATGTGTGTTGAATAGTCACTAATAACATGAGTTAGCATTTCCATATCCAAGCATATTCCCAAATATGAAAACCTATAATATAGGAATAGTATTAAAGAGGTACATGACATCAAGACCTTTTTGGATGGCACGTTTGTAGAGAATAGTGGGGTAGTACAATATTGCACTGTTACTATGACGATGCCTTAAAAAAACTAAAATAACCAATAATTTTTGCCAATTCAAGATGGACGCAAAAAAATCATTAGATCCCTAATATTCACTCATTAATGCATTTTAATGGGAGATGTCCTTAAGCTTTCCGCTTATTAATGTCAATATTTTCGAACCTGTCTGGTGAGTTTTCACTAGTAAAAGAATAATTAATGTGCATTGGGAAGCGTGGAAGGCAGTGGGGATGGAGGGGAGAGAAAAATTCTTTCAAAATTTTTTGAACCCGGGAGTCTGTGAACCCGCAAAACTTTGAAGACTCGACTAAGTATGGAAATGTAGGTCGGACAGACGGAGTCATCATAGGTAGAGTCACGATTACGAGTTAGAGGAGTCTGGGGTCAAATTGTAGATCACCGAAGTTTTCGGTGCAAGATGCATACCCTGAAGACGGGGCACTAGAGTTCAATAGTGCCTATCCGTGAACCCGCGTCCATAAAATTGGCTAAGTATGAAAACGAATGGTGGTCGGTTAGACTCGTTATGTGAAGATATATATGGAGATGAGTATTTGTCAGTTCTCCACCCTAGGAACCCGTGAGCACATAAACGTGACCAAGTATAGAACTAGAAACACATAATAGAGGAGAAGAACAAAAGGGAAAAATAGGTAAGTTTAGAAGAGGAAAAATAAAGGGAGACAAGAACTTTATCCCCCACACAACAACAACTAGTCTCATAAATATGAAGCCATAGAAACACATTAACTATGGGAAAAACACTCTCATCTATGAAATATGGTTGGAGATCGACAAAGTCTGGTTCAAGTCAAAAGAGATGTTGTAAGAACAAAATGGAAAAACGGGTAAGTTTAGAAGAGGAAAAAGAAAGGGAGACAACAAATTTATCCCTCACACAACAACACTTAGTCTCATAACTATGAAGCCATAGAAACACATTAACTATGGGAAAAAAAATCTCAGCTATGAAATATAGTTGTAGCTCGACAAACTCTGGTTCAAGTCAAAAGAGATGTTTATATCTACTGCAAAATTTTGCATATTATTTTATCTTAATAGTATTTTTTGGTGGCCCAACTGTAAAACCATGTTCCAATTTTCATTTTCCAAGTGGAGATGTGTTTGTGAAGAAACCAGTGAACAAGTACAAAGCGGCTTAGCTGGAACCACAGGACCTCAACTCTGAAAAGTTGAATCAAACAATAATAACCAGCATCCAGTGAACCAATGAGCGAGCATCAACTAGTCAACCATGAATGTCGGTGAAGAACAATATTGTCCAAATTTACTGCAGACAAGATTGTATAAAAAAATTGGAGGAATATATTGTAACACGCATGTTAAGCAAACATTTCAGGTTGTGAGGCCTGACAGGTAAACATGTAAGACTATGAGGACCGTGCAAAGGCCTCCCACTGTGTAAAAATTTAAGGAAGTTGTAATTTTGCACGGTTGGTATTCTGCATCCGTAATTGGAACACCTCCATAACACCCAGTGACATCTAAAAAAGGAAATTGAATTTTCTCTTTGCACACTAACATGTTTTGGAAGAGGATTTTGACTCAGGAATATCCATCATTTAAATTTTTCACTTGCAAACTGGAAATAGCAAACAACAAAGAATGAACACGAATGTAAACCTAGCAATGAAGCCCACTCATCAATGGGGAATGACAGAAGCACAGTTCCAATTGCAGTTGCAGAATCCCAAGTGTGCAAACTGCAACAACAACAACAACAATAGGAAAACAAGAAACCAGTCAACAAGCAACGAGAAAGCAACAACCAGTGAACTAGTAAAGCCGCCAAACAATAATATTGCCCATATTCACTATAGACAACATTGCAGAAGAAAAAAAGGGATGAAAAGTATTGCAACATGCCTGTTAAGCAATGTAGGAATGCAAGCCCAACACCGAGACCCACCGGTGAATGTAGAAGGAAAGAAGCACAACCCCTAGCCCACAAACTGCAACAACAGGTCCAACTACAAATGCAGGACCCCAACCTTGAAAAGTTGAAGCAGATAGGAGAAAGAAGCAAATAAAAAACCAGTGAACAAGAACCAAAAGGCCCAACTGCAGCAGCAGGACCTCAACCCTACAAAGTTGAATCAAACAACAATAAGTAGCATCCAACGAACTAAGGAGCAAGCACCAACAAGCCAACCAGGAATGTCGATGAAGAACAATATTGGCCAAATTCACTGCACATAAGATTGTATCAAAAAATTCAGAAGAAAATGTATTGTAACACAACCGTCAACAAAACATTTAAGGTTGTGAGGCCTTTCAGGTAAACATTTAAGGCTTTGAGGATTTTCCAAAGGCCTCCCAATGTGCAAACAATTAAGAAAGTTTCACTTTCCACGATTGGTATTTTTCAATACTGGGAGCGATCAAAATCCTCTTCCAGCCCATCTTTGTATGTGATTACTACAACCAAAAAAGAAGGACTGTAATGTTTTCTTTGTCTCATTCCTGATCACCAATATTCGACACGGAACCCACCTCCATCACAGCCACAGTGACATATAGTAAAATGAAAATGTATTTTCTCCTCACATACAAAGATGTTCTGCAAGAGGATTTCTACTCAGGCATCCCTAGTATTGAAATTTTTCACCTGCAAACTGCAAATAGAAAACAACAAACAACGAATAGGAAGCTAAACAAAGCACCGAAACCCACCCGTCAACAGGGAATGACAGAAGGCCAGTCCCAATCACAGTTGCAAAATCCCAAGCGTGAAAACCGCAACAAGACCAACAGGAAAACAAGAACAACAACAACAGGAAAACAAGAAATCAGTGAACAAGCAAGGAGCAAGCATCGACCAGTGAACCAGTAATGTCGCTAAAGAACAATATTTCTCATATTCACTGCAGTGAACATTGCATAAAAAAAATTGGAGGAAAATGTATTGTAACAGGCCTGTTATGTAAACATTTAAGGTTGTGAGGCCTATTAGGTAAACATTTAAGTATGCCAGGACTGTTGTGTAAACATTTAAGAAAGAATGCAATGTGGCAAGTCTGTTACGTATGAAAAAACAATTATTATATTATTTTATAACAATAAAAAAAATTAGTAACAATAGTTCGAACAATAGAGGCTATGCAAAAAAAACATTATTCAAAGGACAAACTAATATGAAGTCAACTAATAAAAAACTGACTCTCTATGTTCAAAACTTTGGATATCCAAACATTTCAAAAAAATAGTCAAAATTCAGAAAGATCGTATATCATCAAAAACTTTGGATATGATAACGTATAAAACATTGAGAATAGAAAAGTTGTCAATAAGACCTCCAATCTGTTATCCAATCAGATCATGATATATATGGTATTTTTTATTATATACAAATCAATGTTTTTAGTTCGCTAGTTCCAACAATAGAGATTATGCAAATATTTTTAGTCAAAGGACAAACTAATATGAAGTCAACGAATTATCGATCACTATAGTCCATCTATGCCTTCGACAAGGACTAATAACTAATGTAAAGTGCTTATGATGTAAATTGATTGGGATTATAGTAGCAATAACTCTATCTTGGTTTTAATGACAATTGGACCTATTTTTGTTAATTACTATAGGAATATGGATGTACCTCTTTTATTCTAGCGTCAAGTTTTTATTTTTATTTTTTTTAATCAGATGAAGTAATTATAGTCTTGCATACAATAAGCAAAATGTTCTTGTGCAATATGAATTTCAATTATATATATATATATATATATATATATATATATAGCATGTACAAAAAAGAATGATATATATGTGAACATAAATATTTAATTATTAATGTATATGAATGTTTTTTGAATGTTTAATAGTTTCTTGAATGTTTGTATTGTTTACATATTTTGTATAGTTATAAGAACAACACTATGTTAATTGATCGATTGTTTATATATAAAAAAAGTTTGCATTTATGTTGCAACTAGTATGTGTGCCACTTATT
>ML807906.1:387396-408166 GCA_009831015.1 Picea engelmannii
CACAATTTAAATTTATATCATTCAAAATAAAAGACTAAGCACTGCGAAACATTATATGGAGTGTATTAGTGGTCCATCAAAATGATATAAAATGGATACAAAAATTGCACAGTCCATGATAGAAATTGATAATGAGCTAGAAAGATATGGCTTGTTTCGTTTAAAAAACTTTGGATATGTTAAAGGAGATTTCTTATTTAATGCATTAGATGTGATACTTCATTTTAGATACACATCAACAAAATTAGACAGGGTACAATAGAACACTTTAGGACATATTTGCAAAAACAAGATACAAAGGAAATTACATCTTATCAATTTGCGCTAAATAGGTCTTCCTTGATAGAAATTCATAATATAAGTGAATCAGAAGAATATTTGAATAAGATGTTTATATCGACATCGATTGAGATAGTAGTAGACAATAGAGGTATATGGGGCGACATTTTTTGTATACATTGGGCATCGAATTGGCTAAGAATTCTAATAAGAGATTGGTCAAAAAGTCGAATGAAAATCTACTTGCATTTCAATTCAAAATTGTCTACACACACTTATGACATATTATTTTATGACAATAATCCACTTGTTGGCCATTTTGAGCCACTATTATGCAAAAAAAACTATTCATAGATCTCCTAATCTTCAAGAAGACAAAGCAAATGAAGTGCATATGTTTGAAAGTACATATGGTGAGAGTTTTTTCCATACATTATGCCAATTACAAAGTAAAAAATACAAAGTATCTTATTTGCGACAAATAATGTCACAAACGTTTTGTAATGCAATAATGCAGAATGATGCATTTGAAATTAGATGTATCCATCAATATATTAATGACAATGTCGTTAAAAAAATACAAAAAAATTAAAATTGGCAAGGGTACATAATACAATTAGCATTTCCCTATAAAGAAGGATATATTGATGGCAAGTTATTTGTTTATCATTGGCTGGCTAGAATATTAAAATTCAATATCCATTTATGGTCTTGTAAAATAGGGAAGATCTAAACTATGATGCTTACTTCTACAAGAGAGGCAACAATGTTTCATATAGTCAAAGTACGAAGAATCAAATCGCATATAGTATATGAACTATTGAAAAATATGTAAATTCTTATGAACATAGATTCCAATCTATTTCCGACAAGAAATAGAATTCAACCAAGTCTATCTTTACACAAAGTGAAAAAGGTACTTAGAGATAAATATTTGCAACATCAATTATAGGATGGACTTGATAAAGACACGAGTGGCCATAGTAATATATTAGTAAAATGTAAGGGCAAGAGTCAAACGAGAAAATCTACAACTGTTGAACAAGAAATGAAAAGGGTGGACAAGAAAATAAAAAAAACAATAAAGAATCAATCACAGTTGTAGAAAAATAGTTATGTGAGAAAATCATAGATGTGTGTATTCTTGATTGTATAGTATGTGAGCAAACATTATTTCTAAAAGATGTTACCTCAATCAAACAAGGAGACAAAGAATCACTTTGCAATCAAAGGAAGAAGGAAAAGGTGGGACAAATTGTAACAGACCATACTAATATTAGATATATTTGCAAACTTTGCCAAAAAATCATTGGATAATGGTGTGGATGCTAAGTTTGTTGTGCTAAAAAAATTAGAAGAAACAGAACATAAGCATCTTGAAAAAAATGGATGAACTAGAAGAAACATTAATAGCATTTTGATTACCTTTCTTGCAAATAAAATAACTTAGGCAAAGATATAGAAAACAATAATTAGGACTCACTGGAGGGGTTATCAATGTCCCAACAGACATATCCAGAATTCAGCAAGTGTTGCCTCGCAACATGAATGAAACTGAAAAAATGGTTGTGGCAATAAATAAGAGTCTTATATTCAAAAATACTTATTTATTGGATGCATCCGTGCACACATGGTCATGAAATATTTAAAACGACTATGTAAAACAACACTCTACAAATTGGAAAAAGTATGAATAATTGATAAATGGGAGCAAGTGTTTATAGAAAAAAAAGAAGAATATGAAGATGAAACATATATTGAAAGTGAATAATTTGATGAGGAAAACAATGAAGAGCCAATAACTAAAACACTTGTACATGCATTCACTGATACATACAACATCTTTAATCTCTAGAACAATCATATGAACATTGCTCCTGGTGAAGGTTATGTTCCACTAGGAATTTTCCAGGATACATACTCAAAAGAGATGAGATTCCCCTCATTGTTTTATGGTGATAAACAACCTAATGATGTAACTGGAAACTTTTCATATCAAAAAATTGTCAAGTGGGGAGTATTGCACAAGGAACATGACGCTTCATACCATACAACAAACTTATTCTATAAAGCAGTACACATTAGCCTAAATCAAATGCTTAGTAGCATATGGATTATAATAAGAAAAGGATAATTGAAAGGAAGAAAGCTAACAAAAAAAAATGTAAAGTCAAAGTCAAACTTGAACCGCATTTTGAAATCAAATATTGGATACATGGATATCAAGACAATTTGTACGTCACCATACTATCAGTGGCATACACGCAAGAAAATATATGCAATGATATGACAACTAGGACTGCCAACCTTTTTTGTTTCTTTCAGTAATGAAGAAAATTGTTGGGAACAATTGGTTAATGGACTAAAAGAAATAAAACACCAAACAAAAAAAAACAATAGAAAATGGAATAGAAAACAATGAAATTGATTTGTTGATTATAAATGACCTTATAACTTGTGCTCGATACTATAAAAATAGGATATTTGCGATATGAAATTTAATAAGTCATGATGTTAAGTACTATGGAAATATTGAAGGCTACTTTTTGGTTACTGAGTTTCAAAATAGAGGAATCTAACATGACCATGGATTTCTATAGATAAAAGATGCACCAATCTATGCGGAAATATAGAGATAGAACTTGAGAGATTTGTTGATAAATGCTTATCATGTGATTCAACATTAATTGGAGACAAGTTGAAAATATTGCAGCATCATCCCCATACAAAAATTTGTAGGAAAAGAAAAAAAAAAGTGCATTGTAGATTCGATTTTCCAAAACCCCCAATGAAAACAACGAGAATACTAAAACCTCTAGAATATGAAAATGACAAAACAAGACAAAATGAAAAATTAATATTTGAAACAATAAGAAATTCTAAATATGAGAGCACATACACATTTGAGAGCTTCTTAAATAATTTGTGTTTAACACATGATGAATACATTCATGTAATTGAATGTATCTTAGACCAGACAACTGTCTTATTAAAAACAAGTCCATCAGAAATATCGATGAATAGTTTTGCACAACATATTCCATAAATATGGAATGCAAATACATATTCTCAACATTGTCGATTCATATGCGACAACATATTGTAGCTCTTACATGACAAATTTTACAAAACAATGACGTCAACATTTAAACACATACAAGAAGAACAAGAGAAATCAAATGTTGATACTATGAAAAACATTAGTAGACTTGGAAAGGATTTAGTGAACATGCAACAAATGTCTGCACAATAAGCTATACACATTATCTTGTATCTACCACTAAGCATTAGTTCAAGAAAGTGTATATTCATAAACACATCACCAATAGATAAAAAAGAATGTATCCTTAAAAAACAAAAAGATTTTCTATGTGAGCCAAATGATTCTAAAGACATAATGTGTTCTTCAATAATTGATTACTACATATGTCATCCTGAAGCTCTCAATGGCATATGTTTAGAAAAATTTGCATCAAGTTATATAAAAAAGGCAGGAAATGACAAAATAGTGACAAGTCATATGTTATTGAGTATGTCAAATACAACAAGCATAAATATCTTGACAATTTCTACCGAGAAAAACTAATTCTATATGTTCCATATTGAGTATATGAACACATTTTCAAGAAAATTTAATCTACATGAGAGCATGCTTACAATTCGCTAGTAGAGACTATATAGGAAAATGAATGAAAGTTTATGCATGAAACAAATTATTCAACATAAAAATCATTGATAATGAAAAATAAATTTGAAAATATTTGTATTCAAATGTGACTAGGAACTATGAGCAATATGATTTTGAAAATGAATTACAACATTTCCATAGGATAGGAAATATAATAATAGATGTCAGTCGACCTTATCATATTGTAAAGCAACCTATTATATTAGAGAATTTGGAATTCTTCAATATTAGGAGATAGTTGAACCAAGAACAATATATAACCATGAAGGACATATTAACAAAGAAGAAGAGTGAACCAAACAAACCAAGGGACTTGTTTTTAAAACGTGGTGCAGGAACCGACAAAAATTCATTGCCAAAGCACTATTCCAATTGTTGGTTCATTTCTACAATGTATAAATGGACTATAGTCCACTACAATTGAAAGGACACATAGCTACATATACAAGAAAAGAATCATTTAATGTAGGGAGTGTCACATTTCACTCTGCATTGTCCCTTATGGTGAAAGCCCTCATGGGAAGATGCTTTAGAGATTGAGTTATCCTAGAAGTATGGTTAGAGAACCCATGCTTATTTGTGGAATAATGAGATGAATGCCAGTGAATTTTTCAGTGAAACTATCCTAGATGGATAGTGATTTTCATTCCATTTATGGTGGTATGTGGAACATCACATAACTCCTCACGATTAGAGAGTTATGGCCATGAGAAGTTGGAGAACTCAGGTTTGGATAATGGACCCAAGTTTTTTTTATGGATAATGGTATGATTTTTTATATATTTTTAGGTAATACTATTATATATGGATAGTACATGTCCTTCCATTTCTAGTGGTGTGTGGAATGTCACATAACTCCTCACGGTTTGAGAGTTATGGCCTTACGAAGTTGGAGGACCCTCAAATGTCATCTAGAAGCCCCAAAAGGTCAAAGTAGTCAAAGTGGGTTAAGAGATTTTAAAAGGTAAATAATAAGGTGAAGTGATGAGTGTAATATAATTAAAATTAAATACAAAATAAATTAATTCAATAATAAATTTAATGGATAAATTAGAAGTGGGTTAACCCTACAATAAGGAAAGTGGGCAAAGTGACCTAGAAGATGTTTTTAAGGAAGCTACATGGAGAGTATAAATAAGAGGCAAGGCTATATCATTTTAGACACACTTGAGAATATTGAATACCTATAGGTTTTTGAGGTAACCAAACGATATCAAAGTCTAATTTCTATGGAAAGTGAAGGAAATAAGGCCGGAATTCAAGGAAGGATAAATTCTTTTGATGATGCTTTCTAAGGTATGTTTTTTTAGGTCATCTCACCATTTTTGCAATAACTTTTTTTATAGAATGATTCACACCATAAAATTTCTATTCCATTGAGAAAACATATCCAAGTATCTTTGGTAAAAAATTCATCTTGTGGGTCATTTTATTTTTGGAGTTACACTCCGTGGAAAATAGGATTTTTGGCTAGTCCTGAAACTAGTCAAAAACAGGTGTTTCAGGTAAAAACGTCATAACTTATTTATAACAGGTCCAAATTCAGTAAGACCAAATGTGTTGGTTAGAGTAAAATCTTTATTATTATGTGTAACAATTTAAGATCAATTCAACAAATATTCTGTGCGGGGCATGCTCTACAAGGTCACTCTCTAGAATAAGCCAAAATTCAGCAAAGTGTACCATTTTTTCCATAACTCATTTTTTGAGAGGTTCCAAGTAGTAACACCTGGAGGAATTTCATAAAACACACTGAAGAAATTTTTTTATCAGTTTCAGATCTTTATTCAATACAGGTACAAAGTTATGATTATTTCAAGTTAGGGTTGTTGACTAATCCAAAACTAGTCTTGTGAGACTAAAGAAACATTTGATGAAAATGCTAGTCTCTTGTTGTTAAATTTAAGGAAGGTTTGCAGGTATGTGATCATATACACCAGGTCTATTACATAGTTACAAATAATATTTGGATGATGAAATTGATGAAGGCTTTTGGTTGAGGTACAAGTTAGGTACATGGTTGAGACAAGTAGTTGATGAGTTGGCACATACAAGAGGTGTATAGTTGATGATGTTGGTACATATTTATGAGTCATAGTTGATGAGTACTTGACACATGATTGGTACATACATGGTACATGGTTGGTTTCACTTGTTTATGGTATAGGTTGATTACATATTGTTTGGTACAAGTTGGTGCATGGTTGATGCACTTGTTTATGGTACAGGTTGATTACAGGTTGAGGTACAGGTTGATGCATGGTTGATGCATGGTTCAGGTTTATTGGTACATGTTTACAGTGGTATATATCAAAGTGATAGTGTGATAGTGGTTCCATCATTCTACTTCTACTTCAGGGCGGTTGGACGAGGCAAGGACAAGTGGTTGTAGCCACCTTTCGATTGTAGCCAGAGAACATAGGGGGTTGTAGCCTCCTTCTGGTTGTAGCCAGAGAATTGGCGAGTTGGAGCTTCCCTCAGGTTGTAGCCCGAGAAAACTAGGGGGTTGGAGCCTCCTTCTAGTTGCAACTAAAAAAAAAGGAATTTGGTGCTTCCAACGAATGTAATTCTTCAAGACATATAAGATAAAGCATTTCATGGTTTTCTCCTGATTTGGGTTTCCACGTAAAACACTGGTATACTGTGTATGTGTGTGATTGTTCATTTCTTATTGCTTATTATTGGATAATAATTCTACATTGATATAAGACTTGGATTATTTGGATAAAAAAGATTATAATTATGTTATTACTGATTCACCCCCCCTCTCAATAATCCAACAATTGGTATCAGATTAGGTTCCTTCAAAAATCAGTTTAACCACTGAAAGGTAGATCATGGAGAGTACCAACTCATATAAAAATGGAATACCACACTTTGATGGACAAAAGTATGCTTTTTCAAGCATAAGGATGAAGACATATATACAATCACAGGGGTTTGAAATTTGGCAATCAATTGTAGATGGATACACAATACCAACACTTCCACCAACAAATGACAAAGCAGTGAGACTTGGTTAGAATAATTCCAAAGCTACAAATTCACTTTTGAATGGTTTCAGTGAACAATATTCACCAAAGTTGCACATTGTAAATCCGCCAAATATATTTGGGACAAGCTTCAAAATATTTATGAAGGAGATACAAAAGTCAAAGTAGCAAAAATTCAAACTTACAGAGGTCAGTTCGAACAACTAAAAATGAAGGAAGATGAGAATATTGCAGCCTACTTCTTAAGAGTTGACGAAACAGTGAATGCAATCATAGGATTGGGAGAAGAAATCGAAGAATCTATAATTGTTCAAAAGGTATTAAGATCTCTTCCTATGAGATTCAACCCTAAGATATCATCTCTAGAAGAAAGATCGGATTTGAACTCAATAAGCATGGATGAACTGCATGGAATCTTCATAGCATATGAAATGAGAACTGAATAGGAAAATCTAGATGTAAAAGAAGCAACCTTCAAAGAATCCAAAATATCAAAGAAAAATAAAAAGGAACAAGAAGAATATAGCAGTAGCAGTGACGTCTCGAAAGATGATGAAGAAGTGGCTAACTTCGTCAAAAGACTGAACAAGGGAAACAATGGTAGGTATAGAGGTAAGCTTCCTTTAATTTGTTTTAATTTTGATGGTATTGCTCATTTTGCTAACAAATGTCCTCATAAGAAAAAGAGAAATGATGAAGGTTACTCAAAAGAAAAACACACATATAAAGGCAAAAGAACTACAAAAAAAGATTTCAAGAAAAACTTATGCATCAAAGAAGACATCTCATCATCAGATTATAACAAAGAAGACACTGAAGAAGAATATGAAGAAGCCAAAGAAGGATATGAAGAAGTTGAAGATGAAATTGAAGAGGCAAAAGTTGACTATCGAGAAGAATTAATGTGTGCCATAGAAGTTATCAAAAGAGAAAAGAAGAAAAACAAGAAACTACAAGAAGAACTAGACAAGAAAAAGGACACTCGAGAACTAGAACAAATGATCACAAGATTGAAGGTTCAAATAGAAAAAGATAAAATAATTGAAGAAGCACTCAAAGAACAACTAGAAGAAAAGGACAAGATAATTGGAAACTTGGAAGCAAAGATTGTCACACTAAGAAAGGATATTCAAAAGAAAAATATGAAGAATAGCTCAAAAGTTTTGGATGACATTATTAGCAGTCAAAAATCTCATCTTGACAAGCTTGAACTTGGATACAATCAGGCAAAAAATGGATCAAGATCCAAAACAACAGAGCAAGAAACAAATCCAAAAAGCTATGCAGAAATAATCAAAGGAGATAGGAAGATGTACAAGGAATATTACAGGGACACTCCTCCACCGAGAAGATTCAGATTTTAGAATCAACAACAGATAGATAGGCCTCAAGAAGAAGAAGGATTCATAAGAGCACCTTCTTTCAGAAGATATTCAAGTCCCAGGTATCAAATTATATTTTTTGGTTTATGTTATGCATGTAATAATTTTGGATATAAAGCTGTGAATTGCAGAGGTAACAACAGAAACAATAACAACTTTGAGAGTCATACACAAAGGGGTTACTCAAGAAGGCATAGTGAAACACAAAGAAGAAGCTACAACAGGTTTAAATCTTTGAGTGTTGAATTGGAATGTTAAAAATGTAACAATTTTGGACACGTGGCCAAAAATTGCAGAATGACAGTCCTTCTTAAAGAACCTCAACAGAATAACAACAGTCACAGACAAGAACCTCAGAAAACGACATGGATAAGAAAACAATATCAGTATAGCAATGAAGAATGCACAATCGCTCTACAAGCTAAGAAGAAGAAACATGGTTGGTATGTTGACAGCGGGTGTTCAAAACACATGACAAGTGATAGAGACAAATTTCTTACATTGTGAAAGGGAAGAAATGGATCAGTCTCCTTCAGAAATGATAATTCATCCAAAATCATTGGAGAAGGCACAGTCTGAATTGGGAACAAGAATAAAAAGACACAAAATGTTCTAATGGTAGAAGATATGAGACATAATCTTCTAAGTGTGAGTAAAATGTGTGACCAAGGTCATAAAGTTACTTTTGATTCATAAAAGTGTGAGATAAGAAAAGAAGGTTCAAGAAAATTGGTTGGTACAACTGCAAGAACTTCAAACAACATATATGTGTTAAGTGAACTTGGAAATCAAAAGTGTTGTCTAGGAAAGGAAGATGAAAGTTGGCTATGGCACAGAAGAATGGGTCACATGCATTTTGATAACCTTGTCAAAGTCAACAAAAGAGAAGCATTCATAGAAATGCCCCAGATAATGAAACCAACCAACACTTTATGCAAGCATTGTCAACAAGGAAAGAAAACAAAGACTAGGGTCAAATCAAAGGAATATTCAACAATAAGACCACTGGAAATTGTGCATACTAATCTAGTTGGACCAACTACAACAAAGGTCTTAGAAGGTGAGAGATACTTTATGTTATTAGTTGATGATTATACAAGAATGACTGTAGTTTGCTTTCTTAAGAACAAGTCAGAAGATTTTGAAAACTTCAAGATCTACAAGGAAATGGTTGAAAATGAGATGGATTCAAGAATCAAATGCTTGAGATCTGATAATGGAGGAGAGTTCACTTCAAAGGAAATTATGGACTACTGCAAAAGTCCTGGAATAAAAAGGCAATTCTCTGTTGCTAGGACACCTCAACAGAATGGAGTTGTTGAAAGAAAGAATATGACAGTACAGGAAATGGCTCAAACAATGCTAATGGATTCCAAATTGACAGATATATTTTGGACACAGGAAGTGCATACAACAATTCACATTCAAAAAAAAGTAATGCTCAGAAACAACACTGATAAAAATCCCTACGAGCTATGGAAATGAAGACCAGCAAATGTGAAACACTTCAGAGTTTTTGGAAGAAAATGCTACATCAAAAGAGAAGATGGAAGAATGGGAAAGTTTGACTCTCATGTGGACAAAGGAGTACTTATTGGTTACTCAAGTACAAGCAAAGCATACAAGTGTTACAATCTAAGGTTGAACAAAGTTGTGGAAAGCATCAACGTAAAAATTGTTGAAACAGACAGACCAGAATCAAAGGAAGAAGAAAACAAATCAATGGAACAACTTTTCAAAGAAGAAGAAGCAGAAGATGAAGTAGAAGAGGAAGATGAAGAGAATCCGACAAAAACAGAAGAGCAAGTTCAAAAATTATCTCCAAAGACACCTAGCAAATGAGTACAGAAGAATCATCCTTCAGATCAGATTATTGGAAACAAAGATGCAGGAGTTGAGACTCGAAGAAAAATCCATTCACCAAAACAAACACACATAGCACTCTTATCTACAATTGAACCAAACTGTTTTGAAGAATCCAACAAGGATGAATTTTGGAATAAGGCCATGAATGAAGAATTGGATCAAATAGAGAAAAAGGACACTTGGGAACTGGTTCCAAGAACAAAGAATAAGAAAGTGATCGGCACATAATGAGTTTTCAGGAATAAATTAAATGAAGATGGACAAGTTACAAGGAACAAAGCTAGATTGGTATGTAAAGGATATGCACAGATTGAAGTAATCAACTTTGAAGAGACATTTTCTCCAGTTGCCAGAATGGAAGCAATCCGGTTGCTTTTAGCCTATGCATACTCCAAAAATGTTAAAGTATATCAGATGGACGTAAAATCATCTTTTATGAATGGGGAACTTGAAGAAGAAGTCTACATTGAACAACCGTAAGGATTTTACTTTTCAGAGAATGCAGATTATGTGTGTAAATTAAAGAAGGCCTTGTATGGTCTAAAACATACTCCTAGAGCATGGTACTCTAGACTGGATAAGTATCTGCAGCATGCAGGGTTCAGAAAAAGAAGTGCAGAAAACAACCTCTACATCAAAATAAGTGAAGGTAATATTTTATTAATCCAAATTTATGTTGATGATATTATTTTTGGTAGTGATGATGATAGGTTAAGTCAGAAATTTGCAAAAGATATGAAGAATGAATTTGAAATGTCGTTACTTGGAGAACTATCATTATTTTTTGGACTTCAGATACGTCAAAGCAACCAAGGAATCTTTATTTCTCAAACCAAGTATATCAGAGAAATGCTAAAGAGGTCCGGAATGGAAGATTGCAAACCATTTATCACTCCCATGCAAACCAGTTTCCATTTGAGCAAAGATGATGATTTGAAGTCTATATATCAGAGGCAATACAGGTCAACGATTAGCAACCTACTATATGTGACAGCATCCAGACCAAATGTAATGCAGGCAGTTGGATAGGTGGCGCGATTTCAAGCAGCACCAAAGGAGTCACATGTGTTAGCAGTGAAGAGGATTTTCATATATCTCAAAGGAACATAAGAGTTTGGATTATGGTATCCAAAAGGAAAGGATCTATCACTTATTGCCTACACAGATAAATATTGGGCAGGTTGTAATGATGACCGACGAAGCACTAGTGGAGAAACATTCTACTTGGGTGAGTGTTTAGTATCATGGATAAGAAAGAAACAATCATCGGTATCTTTATCTACAACCGAGGCAGAGTATATTGCAGCAACATCATGTTGTACATAGGTTCTTTGGATGAAACAAACTCTAACAGATATACAATATGAGTATGACAAGCCCATTCCAATCTATTGTGATAATACAAGCGCCATCAGTATCTCGAAGAAACCAGTGATGCACTCCAAGACGAAGCACATTCCGATAAAGTATCACTTTCTATGGGAGAAGGTTGCATAAAAGAACAAGTGGCAGACATCTTCACAAAACCACTTCCAGAGGAATCCTTTGAATATCTTCACCATAGACTTAGATTTATTTCAACTCCAAAATGAATGCTTATCTTATATGTCTTAGATTTACACGAGGAAGCACAATAAGAGGAAAGTTCAGTCAGGGGGAGCAACCCCGGATGGAAAGATACCTTTGCCATTGATGAAAAAGGGGGAGAGATTTGTCATATGTAGAGGACAGAGGCATGGCTTGAGGGGGAGCATGAGTGATATGATTTCAGTATTGCGTCAGAGTGTTTCCATCAATTCCAAAGGGGGATATTGTTGATTAAGGATGGTTGTCATTGATGTCAACCCTTGAAGAAAGCCCCGTAGCACAAAGGTTGGGTAATCGACCCAAGATTGTTTGATGTAAAGATGAATCATTATTGTCTTTTCATGGTTGATAATAAGTAGAAATGGATGAACTCCAAAGTGGTCCCCTTATGGTGAAATCCCTCACGGGAAGACACTTTACAGATTGAGTTATCCTAGAAGTATGGTTAGAGAACCCATGCTTACTTTTGGAATAATGAGATGAACGCCAGTGAATTTTTCATTGAAACTATCCTATATGGATATTTCTTATCATTCCATTTCTGGTGGTATGTGGAACGTCACATAACTCCTCATGGTTAGAGAGTTATGGCCATGAGAAGTTGGAGAACCCAGGTTTGGGTAATGGACCCAAGTTTTCTTGATGGATAATGGTATGCGTTTTGATATATTTTCAGGTAATACTATTCTATATAGATATTACATGTCATTTCATTTTTGGTGGTATCTGGAATGTCACATAAGTCCTCACGGTTTGAGAGTTATGGCCTTACGAAGTTGGAGGACCCTCATATGTCATCTAGAAGCCCCAAAAGGTCAAAGTAGTCAAAGTGGCTTAAGCTATTTTAAAAGTTAAATAATAAAGTGAAGTGATGAGTGTACTATAATTCAAAGTGAATAAAAAATAAATTAATTCAATAATAAATTTAATGGAGAAATTAGAAGTGGGTTAAACCTAAAATAAGAAAAGTGTGCAAAGTGACCTAGAAGATGTTTTTAAGGAAGCTACTTGGAGAGTATAAATAAGAGGCAAGGCTCTCTCATTTTAGAAACACTTGAGAATATTGAATAACTATAGGTGTCTGAGGTAACCAAAGGATATCTAAGCCAAATTTCTGAGGAAAGTGAAGAAAAGAAGGCCGGAATTCAAGGAAGGATAAATTCTTTTGATGATGCTTTCTAAGGTATGTTTTTTTCAGGTCATCTCACCATTTTCGCAATAATTTTTTTATAGAATGATTCAGATCGTGAAATTTCTATTCCATTGAGGAAACATATCCAAGTATTTTTTATAAAAAATTCATCTTGTGGGTCATTGTATTTTTGGAGTTACACTCTGTGGAAAATAGGGTTTGTGGCTAGTCCTGAAACTAGTCAAAAACATGTGTTTCGGGTAAAAACGTCATAACTTCTTCATAACATATCTGAAATTAGTAAGACCAAATTTTTTGGTTAGATTACATTCTGTAGTATGATTTTTAATAGTTTCAGATCAATTCAACAAATATTTCGTGTGTGGCATGCTCTACAAAGTCATTCTCTAGAAAAAGCCAAAATTCAGTAACGTGTGCCATTTTTTCCATAACTCATTTTCTGAGAGGTTCCAAGTAGTGACACCTGAGGAATTTCATAAAAAACACTGAAGAACATTGTGTATCAATTTCATATATTTATTCATTATAGGTACAAAGTTATGATTATTTCAAGTTAGGGTTGTTGACTAATCCAAAACTAGTCTTGTGAGACTAAAGAAACGTTTGATGAAAATTCTAGTCTCTTATTGTTAAATTTAAGGAAGGTTTGCAGGTATGTGATCATATACACCAGGTCTGTTACAGAGTTACAAATCATATTTGGATGATGAAATTGATGAGGGATTTTGATTGAGGTACAAGTTGGGTACATGGTTGAGACAAGTAGTTGATGAGTTGGCGCATACATGAGGTGTATAGTTGATGATGTTGGTACATATTGATTAGTCATAGTTGATGAGTACTTGACACATGATTGGTACATACTTGGTACATGGTTGATTGCACTTATTTATGGTACAGGTTGATTACAGATTGTTTGGTACAGGTTGGTGCATGGTTGATGCACTTGTTTATGGTATAGGTTGATTATAGGTTGATGCATGGTTGATGCATGGTTTAGGTTTATTGGTACATGTTTAAAGCTGTATATCTCATAGTGATAGTGTGACAATGGTTCCATCATTCTACTTCTACTTTAGGGAAGTTGGACAAGGCAAGGACAGGTGGTTGTAGCCACCTTTCGGTTGTAGCCAGAGAACATAGGGGGTTGTAGCCAGAGAATTGGTGAGTTGGAGATTCCCTTAGGTTGTAGCCTAAGAAACTAGGGGGTTGGAGCCTCCTTCCAGTTGCAGCTTGAAAACAAAGGAAGTTGGTGCTTCCAATGAGTGTAATTCTTCAAGACATATAAGATAAAACATTCTGTGCTTTTCTCTTGATTTGGGTTTCCACGTAAAACACTGGTGTACTGTGTATGTGGGTGATTGTTCATTTCTTATTACTCATTATTGGATAATAATTCTACATTGATATAACAATTGGATTATTTGGAGAAAAAAGATTATAATTACGCTATTATTGATTCACCCCCCCCTCTCAGTAATCCAACAATATTCCCTTTATCAAATCAGAGTACTTTCCATTGAATAGTGAACAAATGGATACACTAACAAAACATTTTGAACAACTCTGTGTATTATTGATTGATGAAGAATCTTTGATAGGAGCACATTCTTATATGAAGTCAAAAAAAGTATGGGATAAATAAATCACATAACAACATCCTACTTTGGTAATGTCAACTTGATATTTTCTGGAGATTTTTACCAGGCATAACCCATAAGGGATCCAATTATCTTTGAAGAACCAGTCATCAATAAGAAAAATATTCCATACAAATTTTGTTGAGATGAGGTCAAATTCTTTCAATTGCAAAGGACAATGTGTCAAAAAGACATAGATTTCATTAGAATCTTAAACAAAATGAGAGTTAATGAACAATCAAACTAGGATATCGAATACATAAATGCTCATTTCCATAGAAAACCACTCTTAGATCCATTATTTCCGTACATTTGTTTTGTGAACAAAGATGTGAAGAAACATAATGACCATATGTTATCAATATTCAATGAAGAATTAGTAATCCTTGATGTTATTGATGAACATGAAATCTATAGAGACACAATAATAACTTATGAGAAAACAATAAAATTACCAACAATAATACTAATCAAAAGAAATATGTTAGTTGAACTATATGTTGGGAATTACAACATAGAAGATAGATTGGTTAATGGCATTGATGGAATATTCAAAGAATACAAAAAACAAGAAAAAGATGCAGATGTTGTCTAGATAGAATTTGCAAACACAACAATTGGAAAATATTAGAAAAGTAAGCATTATCAACTATATCAACAAGGAATTCAACAAGCATGGACACCAACACTACGAATTTTAAAACCAAATGAAACGCCTAGAAACAAATCTCAAAAAACTATTCGAAAGTGATTCCCATTACAATTAGCATGTATCAAAACAATTCATAGAACCCAAGGGATTACTCTAAATGGACTTGCATTTGATCCAATTGGTGTCACAAGGCATGGACTTGTGTATATAGCATTGATAAGAGTAAAAATAATTCATTCATTGTACCTACTGAAGCCATTATTTAAAAAGAACTTTCATGTGTAAAACAAAGTGCTAGATGAAATCAATTGTCTAACAAAAAATGCATCATGGATAGTAGAAGACATTGAAAGACCAAAGTTGTCTATAAACAACTTTTTAATATCTACACTAAACACATGTAGCCTACAGAAGCACCTTGGAGATGTAGTGCAAGATAAATATTTGATAGAAAACATGTTTTCTTTCTTTCAAGAAACTCATTTAGAATACCCACCAATTGTTACTGATTTAAGCGGATTCAATATCAATATAGCACATTTTGTGCATGGGGTCCTCACTTGCATAGAAAACAATTATAGAAATAAAAACAACAAAAACTATTTCAATGATAAAGTTGAACTAATCCCTCGAATATACATGCTCAATGAACCATTTTCATATTCAATATCTATGCTACTCCTTTCACATCTATGTTAGCAATAATCCATACAATCTCAATAGAAAAAATTGAAATAGTACAAAGTGATTATGTTTTTGTAGTGATTGATGATTTCAACATTGACATTTGTGCAAACAATCAAAAGAGAAAATTGTTACAACAATATATGAAATCACTAGAAATGCAAAAAATAACACATAGGCTTTCACGAAAGGGAAATGTTGTTATTGATCACATTTGGACAAACTTGTGAATTGAACAATGTGATGTTCATGTATCATAAGCATATTGGACTGACCACGACATAGTCTGTGCTTTGTTGTGCTTTGACTGAAATTCATATCATAGTAGCATGCTCTTCGAAAGTTGCAACGAAGAAATGTAACTCTATCTACATGATAAGCTCATTTAGAAAAAAAAGTTAAATCTTGTTCACTGTAAAGATAATAAGCTTCTTAGAATCATAAGTCACATCTATTGTGTCAAATGGTTGTTCTTTGATACAAAAAAAAACACAAAGATCCCTATTTTGTTCGACTATATTGTCATATACACATTTGTATCAATAATCAAGTTCCAGGACACAATTGCAAAGATAGTTCAAATTGTCTTTTAAAGGTAAAGAATTGTTTCTTACTTTTTTGCTAAGTCTAAGTTCCATGTATTTTATTCTGTCTTCCATGATTAGAAAATTCATTATTTTTATCATACAATATAAATGAAAGATTTGTAGTTTCCATTGTAGGATTAGTCAAGCTAATAAAAAACTTCAAGTGAGCTTTTCCATTGACTGAAGAATTGCAATATTGCACACTTGCAAGTACTCACACGCGTACTGATATTGTATGTTATCCTCAATTTCTATGGTAGAAGAGCTAAAGATTGAAACTTTTTACGTTCACACTTTATTACTATATAGAACTATAGACTATTTTTTATTAAATATCTAATGGACTAGAGTTTTAAATTTATTGCTCATATACGCCAGCAATCTTATATTCATGCAAAATTTATAGACAAAACAATCATGATACAAATCCATAAGAAAAATTGCAACTATGTTCCTAGCTAGTTTCCTACATTCTAATAATTTCACTTAGAAACTTTCTACTTGTTAGCCTATCCAAGAAGAGACATGTGTGTCTAAAATTGCTCAATGTGCTTAACCATACATTAGTTCTTTGATTATTTATACAACCTAGTGTGTCAAGAAACTTGCTACAATAGCTTGTGTATAATACTAAAACCGTAGTTTCATATTTTGTTTGTTACTTTTCAACAATTTCACCCAGTAACCTTTCTAAGTTGTTCAATCCAGTTGATCAATCAGTAGTGCTACAACTTTTTAGATAGCCTAGTGTATCAAGGACATTTGTAAACTAAGTTGTGTATAAAACTAAAAGATAGTTTCATATTTCAGTTTGAACACTCTATCTTGTTCCATGTGGTGCAATTATGATTTACATCACCAATGTACTTTCACAATCAAAGTATTCCATGCTACAATGCTAATTATTTATAATCCATCTATAATTGTTACAAAATATGTATCTAACAGGGTAAAGGTTTAGATTGTTCCTTTCAAAAGCCATAAACTTCATTTTTCGACTGTCTTCTTCAAGGACACAATAGGATAGAGCTCTTAGGTTACTACAATCTCTACAAACTTAGTAAAACCAAAGAATCAAATTTATTATCAGATAAAGTTTATATTCAGTACTCTTATATGGATATAAATAGAAATCATTTGCGTTTATCCACAGTAGACCCTTTGATCAATTATTGGTTCTTATCCACGAGGAAAATTCCCACTATGTTTCTAATGGCTTTTTACCTCCTTACATTTTTTATTTCTATCATATCCATATGGACACATTAGTCTATGAAATTCTTTGATCTGTTTGATGATACATTGGTAATCTATCTTTTCAAGTGGCATGATACACTAGGTTCTGTATAAAACTGTAAATGTGGTTTCATATTTTATTTTATTTTTCTACTTCATTTCACTTTATGTGTTGCATTTATGCTTTGTAGTACTAGTTTACGTTCATGGCCAGAGTCTTTGATGCTACTATACTAATGATTTATTGTAAATTTATCATTGTTACAGAAAATCTAATGGGACAAAATTTTAACTTTTCTTGCTCCTAAGCCCTAAAATGTACTCTTCTATGCATTACCCCTCATACACAAAATAACTATGATACAAATCCAAAAGGAAAATTCTCACTAGGTTCCCAATGTAATGTCCCTATTACCAAATTGCTCTGATACCACTTTGTAATGTATCTAGACTCCTAGATGAGTATCTCGCTCTGATACCACTTTGTAATGTATCTAGCCTCCTAGCTGAGTATCACGCTCTGATACCACTTTGAAAATACCAATTTGTAACTTCCTCGTTACCTATCAAAAAGATTTTGATACCATACTATAACATTACCCATCTTACTATTGAGCAATGCTACTCCAAAATCCAGTGCAAAAATTCCACTCTAACATTGGTCTACGGAAAAATACCTGAAGTAATGCACTCAACCCAAAGATGAGTTGTTCCTCCCAACTTATAACAACGGAAGTACCACAAAATAATTGTCTGTGCAACCATTATAGCATCACACGCTAATTCTTTTTTCTTGTGCATGGGAACTGCTTCCTTGTGAGCACTAGGAAATCAAGCCTCTTGTGCACACATAGTATTTCCCTATGCACATGGCCTATATAACTTCTCCATGAAGACTCATGACCATTTTCATAAGGTTAACTTAACAGGAAAGCTAACAACAATTGTCATAATCATGCACGACTACAAATATTGACTATCAACACCGCCCTTACATGTGCAAGAAACATTATGAAAAATAGCAACAATTACTTATATGCAAAAACATACAAGAATTAAACCCATATTAATCATAGATAATTAAGCACATAGTAAGGTACACAATAAATGAGACAAGCACATAAAGACACTTATCTTTTATGAAAAGTCACCAACTGTGAAAAAAAATCAAACATTCCATCCAACCATAGACTCTGTTACTCATATACTTTCAACAATAGGTCACCCTCAAGTTGGAGCTTAAATCCACCAAGGAAAAAGGGTTCCTAAGGCCAAGCTAAAGTTTGATAATGAACAAAATTGTTAAGTCCAAGGTTCCTATTGTTGCAACTAGTCTACAACCTCTCATTCCCCACACACTTGTTACACCCAAGGAATTTTTCCCCTTCTATGCTTAACATCCCCTCGATTTCCTCACTTCCCTTCCATAGTTCCAACAACATTCCAGATAGGAAGTCTCAAAGCCATGCAACTAATGCCCAGCGCATCGGGGAACAATTCCCAGCAAAAATCTCACCTAGAGAGAATGCTCACGGGGCTGACAACCGGTCTCTTCGACATCCAATATCTCACCTAGAGAGAATTCTCACGGGCTCGACAACCTGCCTCTTTGAAAAAAAAACTCTAGTCACAATACAGAAAAACATGTTACAAGATTTGCTCTGTAGATAAGGTAATAGTCCTCCTTTCTCAGAAGTTCTGATCCCTTTTGTACATGAGAGAGAAATTAATACATTCCCCAACAATCAATGAATTTCCCTCAAAATACACTTAAGCCAACAATTATATATTGCATTCCTTAAACTTGACACTCGTCACCTTCAAAAGTAACTTTAGAAACTTGGTGAATCGTTTCCAACCCTTGGGAACTTAGGATAAATAAATATCCAACATCACACTTTTCTGGAAATATTAATAAACTATTCCCTAGGACTTAAGTCCCCTACTTTTCCATTTTTCTTGTGGATTTATCCCCCGTCTCTTTCCATTAGATCTATCTCCGTGCATCAATGTGATAATATTAATAACTTGAGTATTATTACTTTTACATGGATAGGCACACTGGCGTATTTGTGTTCCGACTCACCAGCCTCATAACCACATAGTCTCCCTTGACTCATTAACATATACATCCATATATATATATATATATATATATATATAACTCGGTCCGATGCACAATTCCAGGTAATCTCCTCGCACTGACTCAAGTGAGCACAACACTGTGAAATGTGTGCACCCTTTCTTTGATAACAAACCCTGTGCACTACACAGGTACGCACAAAACCAAAACTTGATGCCAATGACTCACCAACCTATATGTATATTTATATTTACAATTGGTACCAGTGACACACCAACCTAAATGTACAATTACAAAGGGTTTTGGATTAGGGACATTACATTCCTCCCCCTTATTTATGCATTTTTCTCAGTGCACTATATACACATGTACATACAAGAT
Source organism: Picea engelmannii (assembly GCA_009831015.1). NCBI lineage: Eukaryota > Viridiplantae > Streptophyta > Pinopsida > Pinales > Pinaceae > Picea > Picea engelmannii. The sequence continues at coordinate 407,608 of ML807906.1, forward strand.
TTTGAAAATATTCAAAAACATGTGGATACTCTTCCTGCATAGCATCCTCACGCTCCCAAGTTGCATCCACGGGACCATACTAGGTCCATTGGACCTTTACCAGCTCCATGGATCGATTATGGAGTTGTTTTATTTTTCGATCCAATATGCCAACTAGTCGCACTCAAAAATTATCTTCTGGATCCACTTGAATCACATTCCAATCAATAATATGATTAGCATCAAGTACATACTTTTTAAGCAATTATACATGGAAAACATTATGAATACACAATGATGCAGGAAATGAAATCATATATGTGACATGACTAATCCTCTCTAGTATTTCAAATGTCCCACAATAGTGCGCTACCAACTTAGAACAATTTCCCAATGTCAGGGAACTGCATCTGTATTTTAATTTCAAGAGCACATGGTGTTTAAGGATAAATCCGTAAGTGCGGACACAAACCGATCTCCCTAGATCCACCTGGATCTAGAACAAAACATGACAGAATATACCGCTTTCCCTAGATCTAAAGTATTGAAATGGACAAGAGAAAAAGGATGATGTACTTAC
>ML807907.1:15337-38596 GCA_009831015.1 Picea engelmannii
TCTTCAATCTTACAACTGTCTTTTCACAACTACCCAATTCACTTCTTAGTTTTCTATGCGTGTCTTTGAGCTTGCTATTTTCAATCTCAACATGCTTCAATTTTTTAAGATTCTCATCTTCTTGTTGAATAATTTCTGCTTCACGGTTTTCTTCTTCTTCATTGGAATTTTCTTCTTCAGTGTCATCTCTTTCAATCCTTGGATGAAGACATTCAAATTCAACATGTCCTACTCCTTCACAATTAAAGAAAAAGAACTGACCTCTATTTGCTTCTTTGAAATCTGAGATGTTGTTATTTGCTTCAACTTCTTCTTCTTTTTCTTCTTCTTCTTCTTCTGCTTTTTCCCTTGCATAAAGGTCTTGTATCTTGTCCCAAACCTATTTTGATGATGCACATGATCCCACCTTGGATTTCACTAAATCTATCAATCCATCCAGGATGGCATCTATTGCCAATTTGTTGTTCCTTTTTGCTTCTTTCTGAGCTGCAGTCTTTGGTTTCTTCAAAGCATTGTATCCTGAAGCAAATGAGAACCAAACATCTACCCCAAGAGCTTTCAAGTAAGTTTCCATTCTATTACGCCAGTATTCAAAATTGCTTCCAGCAAATGGTGGAATCCCATTTGGAATTTTGTCTTCCATTTCTTCTTAGGATCTTCCTTCTAATGGTTAAACTGTACTGAAGGTAACTCATTCTGATACCAATTGTTGATACTGAGAGGGGGGTGAATCAATATCAAGTACAATTTAAAACCTTTTTCAAATTTTACTTAAACCATTCAATTATATCCAATGAGTAATGAACAATAGTATAAGAGTTACACCAATACACCATGCACAATATATGAGAAATAATCAATAGTTATTGTTCAAGGGAAGTAATGACTTCCAAAGGTAGCTACAAATTCCAAATGTAAAGGGAGGGATAAACCTCCAAGAGGAAGATAAAATCTTCCAATATCAAGAGAGGTTTGAACTCTCCATCCTTGCCCCTTCCTTCCACCCAAGAATATATGAGAGATAATAAAATTTTACATTAAATCATCACCATCAACCAACCATCACATAGAACCTGATAATGCTTCCCGAGACTTCTCCAATTTATGAAATTATTCAATTCTTGGAATACTCTGATCCTATAGATAATATTACTCAATGTATTTTTTGAAACTCCTCCAAGTTTCACTCCTTTAATCCTCCCCAAAAAGAAGTTATAGAAAGAATGGTAGACTTTATTCAATTTTGGTTTATTCATGATACCTAACTTGTACAGAATGCCCCGTGCTCAATATTTAACATCGGAATCTGAAACTCGCACAAAAGATACTAGAGTCCGTACAACTTCCAATGAAATTTGTCCCACTTCATTTGGATTCTCTATGAATAAGTTATGACTGTTTTAACCGGAACACTTGTTTATTGACTAGCTTCAGGACTGGTCAAAAACCCTATCTTCCACAGAGTGTATCTCCATAATTATAGTGAATCAAGAGCTTAAAATTTTACCAAAGGTACCTTGATATGTCTTCTCAATACCATATCAATTTCACTATCTGAATCGTTCTAGAAAAAAAGTTATAGCGAAAATGGTAAGATGACCTGAAAATAACATACCTTAGAACACATCACCAAAAGACTTCATCCTCCCTTGAAATCCGACCTTCTTTACTTTTGATTTCCTATGAAATTCAATTTTTTTTATCAAATGAATGTATAATGATATTTATTTATACCATTTATGTCACTTCCTTTTAACATTAGGGCCGACCTGACACTTTCTTATTTTGTAATTCTTTTCTTTAATTATCTTCAGGGCCTACATGTACTTCCTTCTTCAAGTCACTTTGTCATCTTCAAAAATTCATTTATCCTCAACCATGAGGACCCACATGACGTGTCATATACCACCAGAAACAACATGATGTATACTATCCATCCATGGGTGTTGTATCTGCATGTGCATTTTCCTTCATGTCCAAATACCTTCATCAATCTTGCAGTCCAAAACCCATGACTAGGGTTGATATCAATGACAACAACCAATCTTCCAACATAAGCACCCCAGAGAACCACATTGAATGCATATTATTTTATTGTGTCAATAAGATTTGGCAATGCCTAAACTCCCAGTTGGTTCATCCAATGTATAACTATGAGGTGCTCAGATCACACCTCGAGGAAAAATGCTCAACCTACTGTTTATTAGAAGATGATAAATGTGGTTGGAAAGAGTCTAATATTTTGACGTCGAATCCCCTATGGTTGATAAAAAATAGGTATATCATTGGGATAGGGATTGGCACCACACCTGCATGTTACAAGATATCGATTGATTAAAGTCCAAGACCTTACCTGATCCGATTCTTTCCCTGGACAATGATTCAGAGCATCTTAGTGATGAGATCAACATTATTGTCTATACAGATCATGTGCCGAAGGCCCTTTTTTAGGGAGGGTTTTTGTCCAAAATTGGTTGTCCAGCTGTTGTCAGTCGTTACTTTCCATATATCATTCATGTTTGTTATTTTTCATTTTGTTGCCGAGGGAATCGACCCCGTAAGTGATGAAGAGCCATAGCAGGTGACCAAAACTGCGAAACATCGTGGTTCTCCAACGTCGGAGAATCCAGAGGAAAGGTGTTCAAACCACCCAATGGATCAGTCCAAGTCCAATCTCCTCCATCCATCAGCACCACATACGCATCGATTTTCATTTCCACTCAAACCATTGACTCTTTTGCAGGGAGCATTTATGATATTTATCTCCTCGAATATTGCAATCTAAGAACTGGGTGGAGACATCGAATTGATGTATGAGATCCTTGTTTGTGAAACAATTGACTTTAAATGTTAGAATATGAAAATTATTATTCAAAATTATATATGAGATGAATATATGAAAATTATTATTCAATGGATATATGAAATTATATATGAATATTATTATTCAAAATTATTCCATTGAGGTTGCAAAGTAAGATGGATATTATTCAAAATTATATATGAGATGTGAAAGGGGTAATTTATTTAATTTTTTAAAATTAAAATATATTTTCAAAGAAAATATTTTTAATATATATTTATTAATGAAATTATATTAGAGATTTGAAATATCTTTAATATTTTTATTAAAAACTTCATTTATTGTAATGTCCCCAAGGCCGAGCCCTGTTGTAAATCTTGTTTATGAAATGAATTGTAAATATGTTTTATAGGTTGGTGAGCCCAGTTTATATAAGTTGGTGGGGTTATGTGATTGTTAGGCCAGAGAGCCTAAGGGTTGAAGGCCAAGAGCCTGATTTTGTACATGTATCAATGCAGAACATTAATAAAGTATAAACACCACTGCGTGCAGACCGACCATGATGAATTAATGATGGGGGACTAAGCTTCCACAGAGTGGGCAAAGGATTAGGGGCTGGAAGGTGGGAAGAGGGGCTAAGTGTTGAGCCTAGGGGCCTAAGCCTAGGGGCTTAAGTCCTTGGAGAATAATATTTTAATATTATTCCAAAGAAGACCATGTGAAATATATGTTTTATCTTAAGTTCTTTTGGAATGAAAAGTGACTTCCAAACGGGGAGGAACACATGTTGATGGAACGCATACAGTTTCATGGGTGACAAGTGTCAACCCAAGCACATGTAGATAAAACGGTTGAGATGAGCCATGGTGGGGGGGGCTCCTCCATTCTACCTGATCGTCTGAGCATGAACCGGTTCGACCTCTACATGAGACCTTGTGCATCTTCTGAACCGTACATCCCCTGAACCAGAAGCCTATGTTGATTTTGGAAAAAGTCTGTGGTTTTTCTGGAAACCCGGTACACCCCTTCTCTGTTCTAAGCCATGGAGTATGAATCGACCCCTGCGTGGACAACTCGTCATGCATCCTTGAGAATCCAAAGTGTGAGTCTATCCCGTGTTGCCAGATTGAGAAAACAGAAGTGTCTTGTCCCTGCTAAGCCTAGTTATGTTGTTGCACCTGTCTGTAGCTGCCCTGTGGTGTTCATGTCTGGATTCCCATTGATTGTGGTGGACGTGTAGTGTTTTATCCTATGTGGCTTGTTGGCCAGTTTGTACAACACTCTCTCCAGGTGAGAGAGGTGGTTGAAGTTGGAAGAACAGGTTGTTGGGCCTGTGAGCGACTCTCTCCACGTGAGAGAGTGCGCAAAGGAAGGAGAGAACTCCTGGAAGGAACCCTGTAGTTGCCACAGAGCTCAGAGACTTCTGGTCCAGTCTGTTGTTGAAACCCAAGGTAAGGGAGGTTAGCAGCCAAAGGACTATCTAGGTGACAGAGAAGGTGTATACTCCTAGGGTGGAATAGGCATGTGGGGAAGGAGAGTCTGTGGGCGGTGGACATAAGTGGTTCCTGGGAGAGAATCCTTCCCTTTGACTGTGTGTTTTCCTTGTAACCTCAGCCTAGCCTAGGATTCCTTGCTTTGGGGGTGGAGCTTAGTCCCAGCTCGGGGGTGACCCACTGCTGAGCTTGATGAGCAGTGTGGTCTAAGGCTGGGAGGTTCATGGAAGGCCTGCACCTGGTTGGTGGAATTACCACCATTTCAAAGATAAGTACCAGATGATGTTTTAATTGCATTTCTACATGTTTATGTATTTATATTTATCATGTATTTCGCTGTGCATACGAAGTAATGCTAATGCAATTGATTATTTATAATAGTAGTAATTCTTATGGTTACTCTGAGTTTAAATGTGTTTCATTTGCTTAAATGCATGTCTTATGTTATTAATTAAGTATGAGATTGTTATTCCGCGAAGTAGTGCCTGCCCGACCCGGAATGGGGGTGTTACAGTTTGGTATCAGAGCCAAGGTTTCGACGCTGAACCTAGATGGGCCAGTTGAGTGGTCTTTGGACCAAGGGTTTGAGGCGAAATTGTGTATGGAGGGCCAATTTTGGACCTTTGAATGCTCTTGAGTGTTAAGGAGTTACTTGACCATGTTACCAAGCTCAGGAGGTATAACGGTGTTATGAAACCACAGTCGGGGTGGCATCTAGCCATAAGGAGAGAGGACTCCACACCAGAATTGTTGGAGCCGTAGGATCTTTTCAGGGAAAAGGAGAACCCTCATGACCGTCAGATCTAGAAAACATGCACAGGGTTTTAAAATTCTTTCAAGTTGCACAGGAACGTGGAAATCGCGATACGCGAAATCCTGAATTCATCGGGACCATCCATCGGGAGGACACCTGGCTGCCAGACAACATTTCGGCACCCAGGAAACCAAAGGGGAAGAACCTTGTTTTTGCAAGTCGCGAAATAGCGAAACCCAAAATTTCAAAACGATCTACACCGTAGATCATAGGAGAGGAACTTGACCATTGGATCAAGTGGAAGAGTAGACAGTAATTTTGGCAAACAAAAGTCTGAGATGTGGGGATGCACGAACTCCCGATGCCGAAACCTCGAAATGCCAAAAATATTTGTGCCGTAGATCTGAGAGAAGTCTAATCATTGGATTGCCTTGGAGTGGATGTGGACACATGGGTGTGCACCACGTGCCAGTGAGTCGAGAAGACAAGCGAGAATGGTGGGACCCGTTGATGTCACTAAAGGTGACGTGGACCCTCCTGAACGTACCACGCACGCGACACCAGGGTTGACGACATCTATGTTGTGGGCCCAGGGGAAGAGAGCTTGGAAGTTTGGGAGTTGGGATTTGAAGAGGGAAGCGAGTGCGAGAACCTCCAGGGACCAAAAAACCCCAAAACCCGAAACCCCAAAGTTCTGAAATCCTGAAACTTTTGAAGGACATAAGAACTGTTGAGGATTTAACTGTTGGATCCTCATGGACAAAAAACCCAAAAACCAATGTCCCAAAAATTTGCAAAGCCAAATAGAGTTCAGAAAACTTAGTAAATTTGAAACATTTTCTTATTCACGTTGGTTAATGACCGTTGTGGTTTTTATTAAGGGATAAGGCCTGACAAACTCCGGTTGACTGCACGTTGTGTGTGCAGAGTTCAACGAGTTTCAGGACAGCCGAAAACCGACACCGAGTATGGAATTGGAAGAGGTGCAGATTGCCTCCGAAACAGAGGATGAAAGGGTAGGAAGGGATGTCAACTTGGGAATCGAAGGTTCAAACTCTAATGGGCACAGAAAAGAGATGGATAAGGAGGGATATATGATGAAAATCATTGAAATATTCTAGAAATATGCCCAGGCTTGCCGAGCTAATAGCCAAAAGCTCATGAGGGTCAGGGATCAACAGGCTGAATTCAACTTTAAAATGTTGAAGAGCCTGGAAAGAATAGAAAGGAAATTGGAGAAGAGGAGTGACTCAAGCAAGACAGAGAGTCGCAGGACCCCTGACAGGAAAAGAAGATCGAGGAGTGGTAGCAGACATCATTGTCGCTCCCCAAATCATTCCAGTAGGGAGGCACACAGTAGTTCAAGCATGTCCCCTACCAGAAAACACCAAAGATCTGAAGTGGATGAATAAATGCCCAGACCACCACCTATGGAGTGTTGGGGCTGTAAAGGAAACCATAGGTACCAAGACTACCCCCATAGAAAAGATAAAGTGAGAACCGTCCACAATGTTCAGCAAGCTGAAACAGTGGAGGAAATGGGCAACAGAATGCCAAGAATCTACGCAGCCCTGGACAACAAGCAAGCATAATTTCAGTCGCACATGATTGAAGTGGAAGGTATGATTAACAACCAACCATTTAGTATTTTAATCGATTTAGGGGCTAGCCATAGTTATGTAGATCCTAGGGTGGTGGAAAGTTTGCATTTATCAAGAAGAAAATATGAAAAGTCTTGGTTAGTGCAGTTGGCTACAGGACCCAAGAGGAAAGTCGTTGAGTTGGTGAAGTCTTGTCCTGTGGACATGAAAGGACTGAGCATGAAGGCTAAATTGAATATTCTGCCTTTAGGATCCTATGACTGTTTAATTAGAATGGACTGGTTGGACCAGCACCATGCCCTCCTGGACTGTCATAACAAGAGGTTTACATGCCTAGATGAGGAGGGGAATCAGAAAATAGTCCAAGGGATTCCTAGAGCTATGGCTGTTAGAGAAATCTCATCCATGCAGTTGAAGAAGTGCTACAGAAAAGGCTGTCAATTATTTGCAGCCCATGTGGAGGAAGCATCCAGAGAGGAAGTCTCAAGGATTGAATACCATGAGGCACTCATAGAGTTCAAAGATGTATTTCAGGAGGCACCTGAACTACCTCCGAAGAGAGACATCGATTTTTCTATAAATTTGATGTCTGGAGCAGCTCCTGTGTCGAAAGCTCCATATAGAATGAGTATGCCAGAGTTGAAAGAGTTGCAATTGCAACTTGAAGAGCTTCTAAAGAAGGGGTACATTCACCCCAGCATGTCACCTTGGGGTGCCCCGGTCCTGTTCATGAAGAAGAAGGATGGGACGTTGAGGATGTGCATTGATTTCCGACAGTTGAACAAGGTAACTATCAAGAACAAGTATCCTCTGCCAAGGATCGATGATATTTTAGATCAGTTGAAGGGTGCGAAAATATTTTCAAAGATAGATCTCAGACCAGGATATCACCAAGTAAGAATAAAGGATGAGGACATCAGCAAGACCACCTTTAGAACAAGGTACGGTCATTACGAGTTCACAGTGGTGCCGTTTGGACTGTCAAACGCACCTGTTGTTTTTATGTGCTTGATGAATGGTGTATTCAGGGACTATTTAGACAAGTTTGTCATAGTCTTCCTAGATGACATCTTGGTGTATTCCAAGTTAGAGGAAGTGCATGAACAACACCTGAGACTAGTGCTGCAAGTGTTGAGAGGACACCAACTGTATGCCAAATTGAGCAAATGCTCATTTTACCAAAGGCAGATCCATTACTTGGGGCACATTATTTCAGAAGAAGGGATCGTTGTGGATCCTGAGAAGGTTGACGCCATCCGAGAATGGTCAGTGCCAAGGAATGTGGTGGAAATTATATCCTTTATGGGTCTAGCGGGCTATTATAGAAGATTTATAGCAAGGTTCTCAAAGTTAGCTCATCCTATCACTTCCTTGCAAAGGAAGGAGAAAAAGTTTCAGTGGACTGAAGAGTGTGAGAACATTTTCTAGGGATTAAAGTAGCTGTTAACCAGCGCTCCAATCTTAAGGATTGCAGATCCAAATATGGATTTCGTGGTGTGCACAGATGCATGTAAGGAAGGGTTGGGAGGAGTTCTCAGCCAAGATGGATTTGTAATCTGTTATGAGTCCAAGAAGCTGAAAGAACATGAAAATAATTATGCCACACACGATTTGGAGCTGGAAGCAATCGTCCACGCTCTGAGGAAATGGAGACATTACCTCATGGGAAGGACATTCAAATTGAGAACAGACCACAATGGTCTGAAATATTTGTTTGATCAGCTGACTTTAAATGCTAGACAAAGTAGGTGCCTGGAGTTTCTGTGCGAATATCACTTTGATATCAAGCATATCAAGGGGAAGGAAAACAAGGTGGCTAATGCACTTAGCAGAAAAGTGCATGACTTACATGCTACAACCATTAGCATGTACAGAACTAATATTAAGGATAGAATTTTGGAAGTTGCAAATGCAAATTTGCAATACAGAGATTTGGTAGCAAAGCTACATCAGAGTGAAATGCCACAGAAAAGGGAAAGTTACACCTTAGAAGATGATGGATTACTTTTGTATAAAGACAGAGTGTATATACCCAATGTCCAGGAATTGAAACTTGTGATTCTAAAAGAAATGCATAACGTGACTTATGCTAGACACCCTGGATATCAGAAGATTGTGGCAGCAGTCAAAAGCCATTACTTTTGGCCAGGTATGAAGAGAGAGATCGCTGAATACATTGATAGATGTATGGAGTGCCAGAAAGTTAAGGCTGAGCATAGGCACCCAGCAGGGTTGCTGCAGCCTTTGCCCATTCCTGAGTGGAAGTGGGAAGTGGTGACCATGGATTTTATTACAGGATTGCCCAAAACAAGCAAGCAACATGATTCGATCATGGTTGTGGTGGACAAGCTTACAAAAGCTACCCATTTTATTCCACTGAAAACCACCCACAAGGCAGCAAATGTTGTTGATATCTTCTTAAAGGAAGTGGCACGATTGCACGAAATTCCTAAAATGGTTGTGTCTGATAGGGACCCAAAATTCACTTCGAATTTCTGGAAAGGATTATTCAAAGGATTCAGAATGAATCTGAACTTTAGTACAACTTATCATCCTGAGTCTTATGGACAGACAGAGAGGGTGAACAGAGTAATAGAGGACATGCTGAGAATGTATGTGATGGACAAACTATCAAGATGGGAAGACTACCTACATTTGGTAGAATTCGCCTACAATAATGGGTATCATGCATCATTGAAGATGAGCCCATTTGAAGCACTTTATGGAAGAAAGTGCAACACTCCAGTGAGCTGGGATAATCCAGCTGATAGAGCATTAGTTGGGCCAGAGTTGCTCAAGGAGATGGAGGACCAAATGATAAAAATTAAATAGAATTTGAAAGCTGCCCAGGACAGGAAGAAAAGTTACGCTGATAAGAATAGAAACCACCGAGAATTCAAAGTGGGTGATCATGTTTTCCTGAAAGTGAAAACTAATAGGAGTTCCCTGAAGCTGGGAAGTTGCGCCAAGTTGGCAGCCATATTTTGTGGGCCATTTGAAATCCTGGAAAGGATTGGGCTAGTTGCATATAAGCTTTCATTACCTGCATCTATGACTGTACATACGTGTTTCATGTTTCATTGCTTAAGAAATATATACCTGATGCTAATCATGTTATCGACTGGAATGTGACTCAGGTGGAACCAGAAGGTGTCCTGCAAGTGCATCCTGTGCGCATATTAGATAGGAAAAACAAACAGCTCTGGAATCGAGCCATTGAGCTTATGAAGGTCCAGTGGACCTGGTACGGTCCTGAGGATGCAACATGGGAGCATGAAAATGTTATGCGAGTAGAGTACCCACATCTTTTTGAAAATTTTGAAAAGCTTGCAGATGCAGTGTAAAGTTGCATTGAGGACAGTGCAGAAATAAGGGGAGGGGGATTGTAATGTCCCCAAGGCCAAGCCCTGTTGTAAATCTTGTTTATGAAATGAATTGTAAATATGTTTTATAGGCTGGTGAGCCAAGTTTATATAAGTTGGTGGGCTTATGTGATTGTTAGGCCAGAGAGCCTAAGGGTTGAAGGCCAAGAGCTTGATTTTGTACATATATCAATGCATAACATTAATAAAGTATAAACACTGCCGCGTGCAGACCGACCACAATGAATGAGTGATGGGGGACTAAGCTTCCACAGAGTGGGTAAGGGATTAGGGGTTGGAAGGTGGGAAGAGGGGCTAAGTGTTGAGCCTAGGGGGCTAAGCCTAGGGGCTTAAGTCCTTGGGGAATAATATTTTAATATTATTCCAAGGAAGACCATGTGAAATATATGTTTTATCCTAAGTTCTTTTGGAATGACAAGTGACTTCCAAATGGGGAGGAACGCATGCAATTTCATGGGTGACAAGTGTCAACCCAAGCACATGCAGATAAAATGGCTAAGATGAGCCGTGGTGGGGGGGCCTCCTCCATTCTACCCGACCGTCTGAGCGTGAACCGATTCGATTTCTGCAGGAGACCTCGTGCATCTTCTGAACTGTACATCCCCTGAACCAGAAGCCTGTGTTAATTTTGGAAAAAGTCCCCCTTCTCTATTCTAAACTGTGTTTTTTGAATCGACCCATGCATGGACAACTCGTCACGCATCCCTGAGAATCCAGAGTGTGAGTCTATCCCATGTTTCCAGATTGAGAAAACAGAAGTGTCTCGTCCCTGCTAAGCCTGGTTATGCTGTTGCACTTGTCTGTAGCTGCCCTGGGGTGTTCGTGTCTGGATTCTCGTTGATTGTGGTGGACGTGTAGTGTTTGATCCTGTGTGGCTTGTTGGCTAGTTTGTACAACACTCTCTCCAGGTGAGAGAGGTGGTTGAAGTTGGAAGAACAGGTTGTTGGGCCTGTGAGCGACTCTCTCCAGGTGAGAGAGTACACAGAGGAATGAGAGAATTGTTGGAAGGAACCCTGTAGCTGCCACAGAGCTCAGAGACTTCCGGTCTAGTCTGTTGCTAAAACCCAAGGCAAGGGAGGTTAGCAGCCGAAGGACTGTCTAGGTGACAGAGAAGGTGTATACTCCTGGGGTGGAACAGGCATGTGGGGAAGGAGAGTCTGTGGGCAGTGGGCATAAGTGGTTCCTGGGAGAGAATCCTTCCTTGTGACTGTGTGTTTTCCCTGTAAACTCAGCCTAGCCTAGGATTCCTTACCTTGGGGGTGGAGCTTAGTCCCAGCTTGGGGGTGACCCACTGCTGAGCTTGATGAGTAGTGTGGTCTAAGGCTGGGAGGTTCGTGGAAGGCCTGCACCTGGTTGGTGGAATTACCATCGTTTCAAAGATAAGTACCAGATGATGTTTTAATTACGTTGCTGCATGTCTGTGTATTTGTATTTATCATGTATTTCGTTGTGCATACGAAGTAATGCTAAAGCCATTGATTATTTATAATAGTAGTAATTCTTATGGTTACTCTGAGTTTAAATGTGTTTCATTTGCTTAAATGCATGTCTTATGTTATTAATTAAGTATGAGATTGTTATTTAGTGAAGTAGCACCTGCCCAGCCCAGAATGGGGGCATTACATTTATTATCATGAATTTTAGGATGAATAGAGTCCTTGTAATTCATTATTAATATAAGTTTATTTTAAATTTAAATTTAATAAGTTGAATTTAAAAAAAATTGAACATTAGTGTAATTAGTATTGACTTGAAGTATTTCAACTACAAAATTATCACACAAAATTATAAACAAAAGAAAATGATTATTTCAATATTTTGCTATCTTTATCAAAGAGAGAAGTGTTGTCTTTTTTTTTTCACTTAGAAAAGTTTCACTGATATTCTATTAAGAATCAAGTGAACCTTTCAAATACATATGGATCAATGAAGATGATGTTCTTTTTACAGTTTGACAAAAGTCTATAACCTTTTCTATCCATGACTCTATTGTCTTCAATCTAGAAAATGTTTTCTAATACAAAATATGAGAAGTTCATATCATCACAATATTGCTAACAACTAGATCTAGAATATCATATGTGTACTCATGTCTTTAGAACAATAATTATCTATCTACAATGACTATAGATCCTTCTATATATTCCTCGAAAAAAATCCATCCAATAGAACAATCCAGATCTTTTTTGGAAAGTGAATCTGCTTTAGAGTTAAATTTCATGTGCACATGCATATATTTGATTCTATCAAAACTATATTTTAATCTCTTGACTTTATCCTTCCAGGCATTTAGGTTTATCAAATTCAGATTTGCTTTGTCATTTATCCAATCAATAGCCACTTTCGAATCTCCAGCCACCATCATCTTATTTATGGATAAACTAGATGCGAAGTGTAAGGGACCCCATAATCCCATGATCTCTACTTTCATATTGTTTCCTTCACCACTAGTAAAATGAACTCTGAAGAAGTGATCTGAACTAATTTTAAGAAAAATACCAATACCACATAAACCTCCAACAACTACACCATCAAAGAACCCTATAGGAGTATCATCAAAATAGACTGGATTGAGAATGTATTCCATTTTGTCATTTTCACAAGCCCCTGTGAATTCTTTAAATGAAAGAAGGATTTTAGTGACAATTCTTGAATCCTGCTTCGGCCAATTCTCAAATAATATTTTATTCATGTACTTCCAAATGCCCCATAACACCAGAAAAGGAACATTCTGCAACTTTGGATATGTAGTAAACCATTGTAATATATTATCTTCTAAAGAAGAGAAGCTCCAAGCTTATGGAATCTTCAGATAAATTAGGATATATTACCAAATAGATTGTGAAACCTCACAATGAAAAAAGAGGTGAGAGGTTGTCTCTTCATCTCTGAGATAGAGACTACAAGCTGAAGGCCCAATCCCACCCCTTCTTCTATAATTTTCACCAGTAAGAATACAGTCCATCAAACAAAGCCACATGAAACAAATAATTTTACCTAGGATATTTGCTTTCCAAATAGCCTTATACCACCATCTATTATCATCCAAGAGATTAATATATGATAAATATTTATATGCTAAATTGGTAGTTACAGAACCCTTCGCTCTGTTCCATGACCAAACAAGCTCATCTCTTGAATTATTAAGAGAGATTCCACTACTTCGCAACATAATGAGAAAGTTGTTTCACTCTATAGCCATCTCTCTCGACAGACCAAGGTGATTAGATTCAAGCCAACATTGATTAGTTCCAACACCATTTGGAATAGTCGGTTGTGCTAAGAGAATATATGCACATTATTTAGATGATGTATTAGAGGACTTGAGAGACTGAAAGACATATTACCTCCAATGAAAGGATCTAACCCAAGAATGACCTGTTTTCCACATCCTATTGACCAAGCCAACCACTACTTAATAAGAGGTAGAGAGTTCATGAATTTTTTCCAGATAATAGAGGCTACCGAGAACTTACATTCATTTTTGTGCAACCAAGAAGTCAAGTCGACACCTTTAAGGTATTTCATTTTATCACTGAATTCCACAATCCTTTTCTGAATAGCCCTCTCCAACATGACTTGGTAGCTAAAGACCGAGCGAACCAATATAGATTACGAATACCCCAACCACCATATTCATTTTCCTTAGCGATCTTTTTCCATTTGGTTAAGTGGAAGCCTGTAGATTTTCTAGCACCTCTCCAAATGAATTTAGCAATGAGTTGCTGGATCCTATGGAGGATGGAGGAAGGAATCTTGACAAGACTAAGCCAGTACACAGGAAGGCTTTGTAAGATATATTTTTCTAAAATAATCATGCCTCCCATGGAGAGCCAATGAAAGGGCCAATTTCCAATTCTCTTCTCAACTTTTTGAATCATGTAATGATTGATGAGTGAAAGAATTTCATAATTATCATATTAGGTTTCCAATGATAATTTTTATATGGTCATCGATGAATGTGATATATGGTCATCGATGGATGTGATCATGTGCCGAATAATTAAGATAGAGCACTTGAATTTTAGCAAAGCCTTTCTATGCAGGATTACAATGGTTCAATAATATTTTCATTTTCAATGTACCTTGAAACTAACATTATGTTATTTAACATGATTTTCATCTTAAACATATTTGTAATATTATATTTGTTTTGTCATAAAAAAATTTCATTATACTCATGAAAATGATATCAACTTTTTAAAATGTTTAACCAATTAATAACTTCTAAAGGAGTATATTTATATTCTTCTTTGTAACAATAAATGAGAGGTTGTGATTTCAAGAGTTAACTTTCTTGCATGACAAAACATGTCATTTCAAAATTAAAAAGGGTGATAACCTAATTAGCATAATAATGATGATGGAAGTTATTATTAATGGCCACTTTAATTTTAGGTTTCTTACTACTTTTAGTTTTTTTGCTCCATAATTGGGCCACTTCAGATTTAGGTTTTTACTTATTAGGTTTTCACTGTGCTTGAGTGGGTGTGTTCGTGAGTGGAACACAATCAGTTTCCCCTTATTTACCCAAGTGTTGGATCCCAACCTCTATTTTTTCAATCTATTTACCCTTCTTTACCCAGGTGTTGCCTCCCATTCTCCGTTAAGTGAGGCAATTGGATCTGGCATGTGCATGGAAAGAATCCAAGTCGAGACCTTTTGAACAACACATAAATTTTATATCTTGGGATATCACTTCAAAGGCTCCCCTAATTTTCCATTACCAGCCAAAAAACATGGAGCCACTTAATCTTAGCGAAGGACACTTGGAGGAGGCCAGGATTTGATTCTAGGGAACCTGTATCCCCTCATCTTTATTATAGATTATTCTTCTTTCTTTCTGCAGTGAGCAAACAAATTCCTTTTTCAAATGAACAATAAAGTCTTATATTTACCTTCGAATACATGAAGCCATGATGAATATCATCCAAAAGAAGCATCCAAATGAGGCTCTCTTCATTTTCACAAAGTTGTTGTTGACTCTTTATTTTTCGTGTTTTGAAAGTGAAACCCTTTCATTCATTTTTTATGGAATGAATGGTATAGTTTGAGGCTGGTTCATTCTGTGTGGAAGATGGAGTGTCTGTTACAAAGAAAGGAAGAGAAGCTTCACGATTTGATAGAAAAATCACACACTATTATCTTGCTCTCTTCTGCAGAAGAAAATAATCATTCATGTCCTCATCAGCCAAATACTGTGAGGGGAGCTTCGTCCGCTCCATTTTGGCTGTAATTGTTGAAAATGTGCCGACTAATTTCCCATGCGGTTGCATGCACATTGGCCAAAATTATATCATGCATGCTTTCCCACTTCAGTGAACAAGATGTGTAATTGATGGATTATGTTGTAATGAGTTTTCTTAACCGTATAACTGATCCTATATAACTAGCATACACGTAGAGGTGTAGAGACACAATACAGTGGAGTGCAGTGTGTATGTGAGGAGAGGATGGTTGTATGTTTGTGTTGGCTTGATCCAGGTGGATATTGGTGGCCACCCAACTTTTCCAACTGGCTCAAAACAATTTTCTGACAATTTTGGTAATTTACTATTTTTAGCAGTTTTTAACTTCCAGGGCTATTTTGAGGGCCTAAATGAAGGTTTTTCGAGATTTAGGTTCTCAATGATAGTTGAATGCTCTAATTTATCCCCCTAAATGAATCTCCTCGATGATACCTTTCCAACAAGCTATCATGCGCCCCAAACGAAGATCGTATGTCAAAGATACGCCCCCATGAAGTTGATACACCAAACTACCCAAAACAGGGTCCACAAAACTGTTGGCTTTTCATCTTCTGGGGTTAGGGTTTTGGATTTTATCTATGATAAAAAGGCCTTTGGAGCCTCATTGTAAAATCATCATCTTGAGAATGTGAGTAGCAGACACATCTCTTCTCAGAGATAAGCTGCCACCATTCTAGCGAGTCTTTCACTTTGTATTTTTACAGTCTTTGTACATTTTCGCTCACTAATAGAAAATTGTGTATTATTGTATCTTTGTGTTTATGGTTGCATATATAATACATTTCTGCTATATTATTGGATATCCGTGATATCTCTTTGCATTTATTTATTATATCTCCACTCTCATTTCGTGTCGAAAATAATCCGGATCAGTGGTATCAGAGCATGCTGCTCTTGATCGATTTTTTTTCCAGTGCATGTCCCCGACGAGGTCTGAGTATAGAAAGTTGGGTCTCAAGATTGTCTTTCTTGAAGACAATATCTCTCACACACCCAAGAAATCCTCCATGTCGGGAGAAAAGAAAAACGATGGAGCAAACGATCCTATCAATATGTTGCTTGAGCAAGCTCTCAGGTGACAGAGGGACAAAATGATGGAGAATTTTTCCCACATCCTTCAACGCATGGCGATAGAAACAGACACATATTCATAAAACAACCACTTTGGAGGCACCTCTCCTTTCAAGGTACAAGTTAATTTTGATATTCCTGTATTTGAAGGACGGATAGATGCAAAAGCCCTAAATAAATGGCTAAATCTTCTAGAAGGATATTTCTTTGTTCACAATTTTTCCAACAGGGAAAATATCACTTTCGTACTCCTCAAAGCTCTCCCCCATGTCAAACATTGGTGAGAAGCTTACTGGGAGCAAAGTTCCAGAGAGGAGTCTGGAATATATGGGGCCAAGCCCACTTGGGATTTTTTTGTGGATGCGGTAAAGGAACAATATTACCTTGTTGGCAACTATGAGGACCAATACATGAGATGGACCACATTGCGGAAAGAGAGGGGCCAAGTAGTTCCGAAGTTCACCAATACCTTCTATACCTTTCTCACCAAGCTAGGTATCAAAGACTCTGAACAACATTTGGTTCTGAAATACCGCGGGGCTCTACATAGATACATCCAAACTGAAATGGATTTTCTGGACATCTCATCACTCGGTGCTGCTTATCGATATGTTGTTAAAATCAAATAGAAATGTAAGCACCAGAACAAATGGGATTTCAGGACTGCTAATTTGCAACAACCAAAGTATGAAAAAGACAACCCTAACAAACAGTCTCCCGAAAACCAGTCCAAGCCACAAGAAAAGAAGGGTCACAAAAAGACAAAGAAGGACACTAGAAAATGGTGCAATTTCCAAAAAATCCTATGGCACAACACCGATGAATGTCGCTCAAAACAATCATTAGTGGCTAAGATCAAAGACAAGGAGCAGAACCCTGATTCAGAATCTAATTCTAAAAATACTAGTAAAATAAAGATCATCGAAGCAGACTACTATTGTCACGACCACAACAATTCAAGAAGAAGAACCAACAAATCCTGAAGAGGGGGAGTGCCTTTCTCATTCACAGATGTGGGTGAAGGGGACCCCGCTGCATTTTATTATTGATAGCGGAAGCCAAAAGAACCTCATCTCAGTAGAGGTCGTCAAACAATTGGGATTGTCGACAACACCACACCCGCAGCCATACAACATCAGGTGGCTTCACCAAGAACGAGACCTTCGTGTCAGCCAACAGTGTCGATTGTCATACGACATCCAGCCCTTCAAGGATGAGGTATTATGTGATGTTTCCCCATTGGATGTCTGTGATGTTCTCTTGGGCCAACCATATATGTGGAGACACCATGTTGTTTATGAGCCTCGAACCTGTAGTGTCATTGTTACTTTGGGGGGTCATCTCTATAGAATACCAGAGGTAGTTTCAACTACTGTTCCACCTAAACAGTTCCACAAGGTAGTATCTCATACTTCAAAATTCATCTTCTTCACAATTTGTTGAAAAGGTGAACAAAAGGATAGTGCAACCACTATAGCCTCGACCCAAGCACCTTCTATCCAGCAGAAGCAGGTTGACAAGATTGCAGCAAAGTGTAAAGATCCCTTCTACACATAGACACCTCATGTAGCCAGACTTTCTAAAAAGGTACAACCCTTCCAGCTAGATGTTCGTGACAACCTTCAACAAGCTAAGCAGCACAACTTCTCCAACAAGGCCAGCAACTCATCAAGATGCAGATTCAACAAACACATTTCCCTCTCCCCAGGTCAATCAAAGAAATGGATACCATTTCTTCCTAAGGAGGGAGGATTGATCTAGGTGGATATCGGTGGCCACCCACCTTTTCTAACTGGATCAAAACAATTTTCTGACAATTTTGGTAATTTACTATTTTTAGCAGTTTTGAACTTTCGGGGCCATTTTGAGGGCCTAAATGAAGGTTTTTCGGGATTGAGGTTCTCAATGATAGTAGAAGGCTCTAATTGAGCCCCATAAATGAATCTCCTCAACGATGCCTTTCCAACGAGCTATCATGCACCCCAAACGGAGATCGTATGCCAAAGTTACATCCCCGGGAAGTTGATACACCAAACTACCCAAAATGGGGTCCACAAAACTGTTGGCTTTTCATCTTCCAGGGTTAGGGTTTTGGATTTTATCTATGATAAAAAGGCCTTTGGAGCCTCATTGTAAAATTATCATCTTGCAAATGCGAGTAGTGGAAACATCTCTTCTCAGAGATAAGCTGCCACCATTCTAGCGAGTCTTTCACTCTGTATTTTTACAGTCTTTGTACATTTTCGCTCATTAATAGAAAATTGTGTATTAATGTATCTATGTGTTTATGGTTTCATCTTTGATACATTTCTTCTATATTATTGGATATCCGCGATATCCCTATGCATTTCTTTATTATATATCCACTCTCATTTCATGCCGAAAATAATCTAGATCATGGCTATTGTAATTCTCCCTTGAATAATAACAATATGATTACCACTGCCCCATGGTTTTTTCTCGTATTGGTTTTTCATGTAAATAAATGTGTTAAATTATGTGATTGTTTTTCTCGGTTTATTGCTTGTTTATGTTATGTTTATGCTTCCACTACCTATCAAGTGGTATCAGAGCAGGTGATCCGAGTTGGATGAGATCTGGTGTATGAGGATAATATCTAAGTTCATTGCAGGGGACGTTATTCTTTTCCCTAATGCTTATGGCACCTATCGGAAGGAACGTTGACCTTGGTATATGCGGAGATAATTTGGGTGATCTGAGTGTTGTGTGCTGGAAGAGGAGCGATATTTGTTGATACTTACCACATGCAGAGGGTGTGATAACAAAAATAACCAGGGGAGTGATAACCATGGAAGGAAATACATTTTGAAGTTTCTCTGCACAGAACTCAAAGTTTTTGCTCAAAGCGCGAGGTTTGAAGTTGAAGCAACCTTTTTTTTTTTATTATGGATATAAAATAAATTTTATGAAGGATCGCATGAGGTATTAAGGACCATTTTTTCACTAAGCATTATAAGAAAATTGTTGAGGATAGCCTTGGAAATTAAATGGGAGGATCATTATTAGACGTGGATGTTTTAAAGGTGAATGTTTTTTAAAAGGGTTTTAATATATGTTTTTTTAAATATATTTTTGGAGCTTAAAACTTTTTTGAATTCAACCTTGAAATTTAAGATTGGTTCCTCCATTTTGAAAGAGTTCAGTTTAGTATAAGCTGTGGTTTGGGCGGTTTTTTGTGCTAATGGAGAAAGTTCAGAGTTCTAAGTTTGAGGTGGAAAAAATTAGCGACAAGAATAACTTTGAGTTATGGAAGCTCAAGATGCAGGATCTGCTTGTGAAACAAGGATTGCAAAAGGAGTTGGAGGGAAGGACAAAGAAACCGACAAGCCTGACAAATCACGAGGACTGGAAATATCTGGATGCAAGAGCCCTCAACACCATTTGTTTGTGTCTGGAAGATGAAGTGTTTTTTAACATTGTTGGAGAGGAGACACCAACAGGTTTGTGGAACAGACTGGAAATTCTTTAGATGAAAAATTCCTTGACGAAAAAAATATTCTTGAAGAGGTAGTTGTACAACTTACAGATGAAAGAAGGTAAATAAGTTGTTGATCATTTGAATGTTTTCAATACACTGATTTGTCAATTATCTAATATGGAAGTAAAGTACGAAGATGAGGACAAGGAAGTTACACTATTTTTTTCATGTCCTGAGTCTTGGGATCATCTAGTCACATCTATGTGGCTTAGCACAATGGATACCATTGATTATGATATTGTTGCGGGAGCTTTGTTGTTTGAGGAGATGAGGAGAAGATCTAGTAAAGAAACCTCAACAGTAGAAGCAATGGTGGTGAGAGGTTGATTTATAGAAAGAGGGAAAGATCAGAGGTGTACATCAAGGTCTAATTCAAAAGGAAAGAAGAGTAAGAAGAAATGTTGGTTCTGTGGAAAATCTAGGCATCTCAAGAAGGATTGTTGGAAAAGACAGAATGCATCCAAAGAGGACTCCACAAAAGAGGCAAAGGAAGCTAATTTAGCTGAAACAAGTTCAGGTTTTAGTTCAAGTATGGTTGATGAGGTATTGTCTACTTGTGATGTTTCACATCAACATTAGCATTAGTTGTTAGATTCTGGTTTGTCCAACCACATGTTTCTTCATAGAAATTGATTCTCAACTTACCAATCTATTGATGATGGTGTTGCTTTTATGGGAAATGGTTTTTCTTGTAAAATTGTTGGAGTTGGTAGTGTCTGGATTAAAATGCATGATGGTACTATAAGAAAATTAACAGATGTGAGGTATGTACCCAAACTTAGAAAGAACTCGATATATTTGGGAGTTCTAGATTCTGCTGGTTACAGGTGTACAACTTAAGGTGGAGTATTGAAGGTATCCAAAGGCATCTTAGTAGTCATGAAGTCAAAGAGGATTAAGAACCTTTATCAGCTTGAAGTGTAACACCCGGTTTCCCCCAGTTTGTAAAAATAACTGGATTGGCCAGAACCGTGGAAAACTCATGAATGTGAATATGTGATGTGAATGGACCTTATGGAAAAGGTCAATGAATGTGAATAACATTATGAATTTATATTGCAGGACTGTTGAGAGGGGATGTGCAGAAAAAGAGACCACGATGGCGACGGAAGGCACCTGGAAAGGTGGCATTAACTTCCACCGAGAATTAATACCGTATTTGGACTTCACTGGCCCGGAGAACCAAAAGCGGCTCGCTGGCCCCGAATTAAATGTCTCACAGGCTAGCAGGTTGATGGCTCCTCAAGAATTAATGAGGGATAGGGAGGTGAACCGCCCATCCGTAGAGCCATCATGACTGACCAGTTCGAGGGAAATCACACCACACGCAACCTCGCAAGAGGATAAGGCATGGGGTAGAAGCGATTGGGGGCAGACACGAGGGGAAGAAGAGAACTGTGGCAATATGCAGAGAAAGTGATAGCAGAGAGGAAGGAGAGTAACCTTCGCTTCTGGTCACTGGCAGGCATAGATGTAGTCTCATAGCATCATGGTCTCAGCTTGGGGGTGGCTAGTGGTAAATCCGCTAGGAGTCGCTGAGCCTACGGTTGGGTGGAAACAAGCACCCCTCTCAGCAGTTGCTTAACCCCTGGTGTTATTTCTGATAAGTGTTTTTCCTCTGGCATATTGAAATATATATATGTTTATTCTGATGATTATGCCCATAAGCTGTGAAACTGTGAATGATTTCATTGTAAGAATGTATGTATGATGTTTTGATCAACACTGGTAGATGCATGTTTATAATGGAAAGACTATGTATAGCTTATGTCTTCATAAATCACTATTTATATGCTTACCGACCTAATTCAGACCGCGTGTCTGATTCATGTGAGAAAGGTACCCTTATATACCTCAGATAGTACCCTAAGTGAATCTCCCCATAGAGATACCCTCCTTGAAAAGCCCATCAAGAACCGAGAAAGCGATTTTGAAGGCTAAAGGCCTTAGTAACCCTGCATGAGGAGGAACAATCCTCTTGAAAACCCGAGATGGCAGCATAAGGATGAAGTATCGAATCGACGGATGAGATCCCGTCGGGAGATTTGTGGTCACTCATGACCGTCAGATCGAAGGAAGAAGATGGAGTGTTAAGTGCCTTAACCCTGATAGGTATTAATCGACGAACAAGATCCTATCGGGAGATATGTGGTCACTCATGACCGTCAGATCAGAGGAAGAAGATGGGGTGTTAAATACCTTACCACTTGGTTTCTCTGTGTCTTCGTGGGTAGCAAAGAGATTAGGACCGTAGATCCCCAAGGTCCATGAGAGTATCTGGACCATGGATCTTTCCATGTTCAGGAAGTCATGGGAGAGCCCACAAGTTAGAAATCTGTCTGAGCCGTCAGATCTCGGCTGAAAAACCCAACAGCCGTTGGATCTGTCAAGAGATTACCGAATTCGAGAAATCGGGAGTCGGGGATTCGGGAGTTCCGTTGACAAGAGATCGGGACTTTCCATTGTGGAAACCCCGGGATAGATCTGGATCGTCCGAATAATGGAGGCCACGTGTCATAGGATTACCCATTTCGGGAAATCGGGAATCATGGAATCGGGAATCCTGATAACGAGAGTTCGAGATTTTCCATGGTGAAAACCCCGGAATAGACCTGATTCGTCCGATTGACGGAGGCCACGTGTCATAGGATTACCCATTTCGGGAAATCGGGAATTGCGGAATCGAGAATCATGATGACGAGAGTTCGGGATTTTCCATGGTGAAAACCCCGAAATAGACCTGAGCCGTCTGATTGACGGAGGCCACATGTCATAGGATTACCCATTTCGGGAAATCGGGAATCGCGGAATCGGGAATCCTGATGACGAGAGTTTGGGATTTTCCATGGTGAAAAACCCGGAATAGACATGAGCCCTCCGATTGACAGAGACCACGTGTCATAGGATTACCCATTTCGGGAAATCGGGAATCGCGGAATCGGGAATCCTGATGATGAGAGTTCAGGATTTTCGATGGTGAAAACCTTGGAATAGATCTTAACCATCCGATTGACGAAGGCCACGTGTCATGAGATTACCCATTTCGGGGAATCAGGAATCGCGAATTTGGGAGTCCCGTGATTGAGAGTTCAGATTCTCATGATGATAAACCCCGATGAATGGACGAGATTCTTTTGGAGGATCTCAGGGTCTGTAACGACCATTAGATGTGAGGAAAAGATGTCAGCTTTAAGCCGGGGTGTGAATGCACATCAAGGCAAGTAACGACTAGATCTGGATGGCCAGAGTCCACCTGCCCAGATCTACGACTGAGGTTTCATTTTGGAGCCCCCTTGTTGTTTTTCCTTTAGTGGTGGGGGGTTGGTCCAGAATAGGACATGCAACTCTCGAACGATTGAGATTAATTCACCTTGATCAATGGTGCTCAGGTGAATTCCAGACCCCC
>ML807907.1:40526-52590 GCA_009831015.1 Picea engelmannii
AGGGAGAATTTCTACCAGAACCCCAATGCATATTGGACAGAAAGGAAACCCCGCTCTGGAACCGAACCATTGCACAAGTAAAGGTGCAGTGGAGACATTTTGGCCCAGATGAGGCTACATGGGAAATGGAGGATGCCATGAGATAGGCATATCCGATTTTGTTTACTTCTATACATACAATTCATGTTAAAAGATAAGAACATCGAGGATGATGTTCCTTTAAGGGGGAGGGAATTGTAACACCTTGTTTCCCCCAGTTTGTAAAAATAACTGGACTGGCCAGAACTGTGGCAAATTCATGAATGTGAATATGTGATGTGAATGGACCTTATGGAAAAGGTCAATGAATGTGAATACAATTATGAATTTATATTGCAGGACTGCTGAGAGGGGATGTACAGAAAAAGAGACCACGATGGCAGTGGAAGGCACCTGGAAAGGTGGCGTTAACTTCCACTGAGAATTAATACCATATTTGGACTTCACTGGCCCAGAGAACCAAAAGCAGCTCACTGGCCCCGAATTAAATGTCTCGCAGGCTGGCAGGTTGATGGCTCCTCAGGAATTAATGAGGGATGGGGAGGTGAATCGCCCATCCGTAGAGCCATCATGACTGACCAGTGCGAGGGAAATCATGCCACACACAACCTCGCAAGAGGATAAGGTATGGGGTAGAAGCGATTGGGGGCAGATGCGAGGGGAAGAGGAGAACTCTGGCAATATGTAGAGAAAGTGATAGCAGAGAGGAAGGAGAGTAAACTTCGCTTCTGGTCACTAGCAGACAGAGACACAGTCTCATAGCATCGTGGTCTCAGCTCGGGGGTGGCTAGTGGTAAATCCGTTGGGAGTCACTGAGCCTATGGTTGGGTGGAAACGAGCACCCCTCTCAGCAGTTTCTTAACCCCTGATGTTATTTCTGATACGTGTTTTTCCTCTGGCATCTTGAAATATATATATTTTTATTCTGATGATTATGCCCATAAGCTGTGAAACTGTGAATGATTTCAATGTAAGAATGTCTGTATGATGTTTTGATCAACACTGGTAGATGCATGTTTATAATGGAAAGACTACGTATGGCTTATGTCTTCATAAATCACTATTTATATGCTTACCGACCTAATTCAGACTGTGTGTCTGATTCGTGGGAGAAAGGTACCCTTATATACCTCAGATAGTACCCTAGGTGAATCTCCCCATAGAGATACCCTCCTTGAAAAGCCCATCAAGAACCGGGAAAGCGATTGTGAAGGCGTAAGGCCTTAGTAACCCTGCATGAGGAGGAACGATCCTCTTGAAAACCCGAGATGGCAGCATAAGGATGAAGTATCGAATCGACAAATGAGATCCCGTCAGGAGATCTGTGGTCACTCACGACTGTCAAATCGGAGGAAGAAGATGGAGTGTTAAGTGCCTTAAACCTGATAGGTATTAATCGATGGACGAGATCCCGTCAGGAGATCTGTGATCACTCATGACCGTCGGATCAGAGGAAGAAGATGGGGTGTTAAATACCTTACCACTTGGTTTCTCTGTGTCTTCTTGGGTAGCAAAGAGATTAGGACCGTAGATCCCCAAGGTCCATGAGAGTATCCGGACCATGGATCTTTCCATGTTTAGGAAGTCGTGGGAGAGCCCACAAGTTAGGAATCTGTCTTAGCCATCAGATCTCGGCTGAAAAACCCGACAGCCGTTGGATTTGTCAAGAGATTACCCAATTCGGGAAATCGGGAGTCGGGGATTCGGGAGTTCCGTTGACAAGAGATCAAGACTTTCCATTGTGGAAACCCCGGGATAGATCTAGACTGTCTGAATAATGGAGGCCATGTGTCATAGGATTACCCATTTCGGGAAATCAGGAATCGCGGAATCAGAAATCCTGATGACGAGAGTTCGGGATTTTCCATGGTGAAAACCCCGGAATAGACCTGAGTCGTCCAATTGACGGAGGCCACGTATCATAGGATTACCCATTTCGGGAAATCGGGAATCGCGAAATCGGGAATCATGATGACGAGAGTTCGAGATTTTCCATGGTGAAAACCCCAGAATAAACCTGAGCCATCTGATTGACGGAGACCGCGTGTCATAGGATTATCCATTTCGGGAAATCGAGAATCGCGGAATCAGGAATCCTGATGACGAGAGTTCGGGATTTTCCATGGTGAAAACCCCGAAATAGACCTGAGTCGTCCGATTAACGGAGGCCACATGTCATAGGATTACCCATTTCAAGAAATCGGGAATCGCGGAATCGGGAATCCTGATGACGAGAGTTCGGGATTTTCCATGGTGAAAACCTCGTAATAGATCTGAACCATCTGATTGACGGAGGCCACGTGTCATGAGATTACCCATTTCGGGGAATCGGGAATTGCAAATTCGGGAGTCTTGTGATCGAGAGTTTGGATTCTCGTGATGATAAACCCTGATGAAAAGACGAGATTCTTTTGGAGGATCTCAGGGTCTGTAACGACCGTTAGATGTGAGGAAGAGATGTCTGCTTTAAGCTAGGGCACGAATGCGCATCAAGGCAAGTAACGAGTAGATCTGGACGACCAGAGTCCACTGCCTAGATCTACGGTTGAGGTTTCATTTCGTAGCCCCCTTGTTGTTTTGCCTTTAGCGGTGGCAGGGGGGGGGTCCGGAATCGGACGTGCAACTCTCAAATGGTTGAGATTAATTCACCTTGATCAACGGTGCTCAGGTGAATTCCGGACCCCCCCTTGCCATTCTACCTTTAATGAGGGGGGGGGGGTCCGGAATAGTGTGGTGTGTGAAATGGGGCCCCCTCCTGTCCTGTTGACTACCGTGTCACATTTCCCCTCTACCACCTGTACTCCACTTAACTGTGCGACGGGGCCTGTTCTCATTGGTTGTTCTCTATCCCTATTGGGATTTGTTCCTATTGGCCATTTGCTAACCCTGTAGGGATTCGTCCCTATTGGTCGGTCGCTAGCCCTGTCGGGGTTCGACGGTTGCAGAGTCAAACGATTCTACACCACTATAGCACCGAGGCGCAAAATACAAAAGGACATTGTGTTTATTTGAACTGTGATCATGACCCGCGATCACATGGGAATGGAGAGAGAGAAAAGAGCTAGCTTATGCTAGGCCTCCATAGGTAATTCAGGGGTTCTGATTTTGCAGAAATCAACGAAAATTTTGATTGAGGTAGTGGGTATGTGACATGAAGGAAGGACATAAGTAAATTAAGCAGTGGTAGCATATGAAGGTGAAAGTGACTATGTCCGTTTATGGCATCAACTTTTGGGTCATATGAGTGAAAAAGGGCTTATGATATTGGGTGATCGTAAGTCACTTCCAAGTTTAAATTTTCTGAATTTGAATTTATGCAAGTATTGTGTTTTTGGAAAACAGTGTAGATAGAAGTTTAAAACATGAAGACATATAAGAAAAGGTATCCTTGATTACATTCATTCAAATGTTTAGGGACCATCCCCTATGGTTTATTTTGGAGGATCATCATATTTTGTGACATTTATAGATGATTACTCCATAAAGTTTTGGGTCTATTTACTTAAAAGAAAAACTTATGTGTTTGATACTTTTAAGCAATTCAGAGATTTGGTTGAAAAGAGCACTGACAGGTCAATCAAGTGTTTAAGAAAAAATAATGGAGGTGAGTTCACATCTGTGGAGTTTGAAAACTATTGCAAGGAAGCTAGGATCGAAAGACATAAGACCATGACTTATACTCCTCAACAAAATGGTGTTGTTGAATGCATGAATAGGACTTTTCTAGAGAGAGAAAGGAGCATTCTCAATAATGCCAAGTTGCAACAAGAATTGTGGGAAGAAACAGTGCTTACAACATGCTATCTGATAAATCGGTCACCATCAACTGCAATAAACTGTAAGATTCTAGAAGAGGTATGGACAGGTCATTCGTGTGATTATTCAAATCTAAGAATATTTGGTTGTCATGTTTATGCTCTTATTTCTAAAGATCAATGTTCTAAGTTAGATCCTAGATCAAAGAGATATGTCTTTGTTGGTTATGGTGATGGATTTAAGGGGTATAGATTATGGGATCCTATTGCCCACAAACTCATCATAAGCATAGATGTAATATTTGATGAATCCTCACTCTTAAAAATCAGAACTGGTAGATGTTGAAGTGAGACAAGAACATGTACTGCAAGTTCAAAAAAATTCGTTGGAGACTTGGCCATCTTCAGAAAGGGAGGAGCATGAAGAAGTTTAAGAAGAAGAAGATGAAGATGCAAAAAATATCTAGGAAACTAAGGATATGCCTCAACCATCTCTAAGGAGATCTACATAGGTTATGAATCCTCCCACAAGGTATGATGATTATGTTTCATCTGTGGCTTTGGTTTCTATCGATGGAGAACCTAGTTGTTATCAGGAAGCATTTAAGGTATCTGAAAGTGCTCAATGGAAAGAAGCTATGAAAGAAGAAATGGATGCCTTAGAGAGGAATAAAACATGGGACATGGTAGAACTTCCAAAGGAAAATAAGGGTGTCGGTTGCAAGTGGGTTTACAAATTGAAAAAGGGTGTTGATGATAAAGTTGAAAGGTACAAAGAAAGACTGGTAGCAAAAGAGTATTCTCAAAAGGAAGATATTGATTTTCATGAAAAAATTTCACCAGTTGTGAAGGTTGTTTTAGTTCATGTTGTGTTAGCACCAGTTGTTTTACTTGATCTTGAGTTAGAGCAGCTAGATGTTAAAACAACATTTCTACATGCAGATTTGGATGAGGATATATATATGGAACAACCAGAAGGGTTTGTTCAAGATCACAATAAGAGGTTTGTTTGCAAACTCAAAAAGTCATTGTATGGCCTAAGGTAGTCTCTCAAGCAATGGTACAAGAAGTTTGATTCCTTCATGGTGAGCCTAAATTTTACAAGAGGTGAATATTTATTATTTTTGTGTTATATGTTAATGATATGCTTGTGGCAAGCAAAATCATGGTCGAAATCAACAGGTTTAGGAATTAGCTGGCTAGGGCGTTTGATATGAAGGATATAGGAGCAACAAAACAAATCTTGGGCATGGAGATACATAAAGACATGAAAAATAGTGAGTTGTAGTTATCATAACAAAAGTATGTGGAGAAAATATTTATGAGATTCAGTATGAATAATGTGAAACCTGTATAGATCCCTTTGTCTTCCCATTTCAAGATTTCTTCAGATTTATGTCCTAGTAATGACGAAGAAAAGGATTGTATGTCTCATGTACCATATGCAAATGCAATAGGAAGTTTGATGTATGCGATGGTGAGTACTAGACTAGATATTTCACATGCAGTTGGTGTTTTCAATAGATACATGACAAATCCATGTGAAGAGCATTAGGCAATAGTGAAATGGGTGCTTCAGTATCTTAGAGGCACAAGTAATTATTCTATCACCTATGATGGTTCCAGTGATTCAATTTGTGGTTATGTAGATCCAGATTTTGTAGGTGACTTGGACAAAAGGAGATCCACTTCAGGATATGTCTTTACTCTTACAGGAGGACCTGTTAGTTGGATGTTAAAGATTCAAAATGTAGTTGATTTATCCACTACTGAGGCATAATATATGGTTGCTTCACATGCATGCAAGGAGGCGATTTGGTTAAAAGGTTTGATGGGTGAGTTTGAAAGGATGCAGGATAAAGTGAAATTATTTTGTGATAGTCAAAGTGTTATTCATTTGGTTAACAATCTAGCTTATCATAGTAAGATGAAGCACATTTCTATTAAATACCATTTTGTAAGACAGGTTGTTGATGAAGGGGGAGTGTCTCTAGAAAATTTCCATACAAAAGTGAATTTTGCAAAGATGTTTATGAAACTGGTTTTGTTAGAGAAGCTACGATGGTGTTTGGCTTCTCTTGGCTTGTAGAAAAGGTGATTAATTAATTCGGGCATGATATATCAGATAAATTGTTGTCAAGGTAGAGATTGTTGAAAACGTGCCAACTAATTTACCATGCGGTTGCATGCACATCAACCAAAATTAGATTGTGCATGCATGCACACTTCAGTGAACATGATGTGTAACTGATGGATCAGGTTGTAACAAGTTGTTTAACTGTATAATTGATCCTATATAACTAGCATACTCGTAGAGGTTTAGAGACACAATACAATGGAGTGCAATGTATATGTGAGGAGAGGATGGTTGTATGCTTGTGTTGGCTATTGTAATTCTCCCTTGAATAATAAGAACATTGATTATCATTGCCCAGTGGTTTTCTCTCGTATTGGGTTTCCACGTAAATCATTGTGTTAAATTGTGTGATTATTATTCTCGGTTTATTGCTTGTTTATGCTTTCGTTGCCTAACAGTAATGTGAGGGTAAAGTAGTGATATCTGCCCCTGACAACTTTTGTTTCGTAAATGTCCAAATGTCTGGTAACAAAGCTGACCTGAGCTAATCTTTTGGCCTTTGAATATTTGTATTTTTGTGTTAAAATCTTATGTCCTTATTGACCTATGAAATCTTGCATGACGTTGTAGATTGTGGGTTAAAAATATAGTGTGGCACTGAAGCTTTGTTGAGTTCATTAACTAATAGATGCACTTAAGCATTTGCCTTATAACAAAATCCATTTTTTAAAATTTTAGTTGGCTTTATATGTGTGTTAGAAGTGAAAAATTTAAATAATGTTTAAAAAATAGTATAATTATGTTTTTTTTAAAGATTGTATTATTTTTTAAATTTATGATGAATACTATATAAATTTTGATATGATTATTATTTTAATTAACTGTGGAGATTTAAAAATAATTATATTTACATTTATTTTAATTACAAATTTCATTATAAATAAAAACAAAGAAATTCATTCTTCTTCAAATAATAAAACTAGCAAAACCACATTAATTGATATACATGGATAGGTGTCATTAGTTTGGAAAGATAAAAAAATGACTAACCTTTCGATCTATTTCAACCACTTTTATAATGTGGTTGTGTTAATATTAAAAACACAACCAACCCAATGTCATTTGTGAAATAATAGACTTCGTTGGAAAGCTGGAAGAGGGGCCGCCACTTGCTGGAGCATAGTGGGTTGGAAAGGCAGAAGTGGAGGCACCTCCGTAGAAGAAGAAGAAAAAGCGTCATGAGAAGTATTGACTTTAATTTGTGGCAAAAAAAAAAATCTTGCTGATCCGATATCTGGTCCGATCGGGGTTTTCGTCCATCAGACCGAACTTCACAACAAAATTCTTCACGTGGAACCATTTCCCCTTGGTGGAACCTCGCGCTGGAACTTCAATGCGGGGAAACCACTTTGGTTTTTCTTCACACGAATGCGGCGGGGGTCCGTTCCTTTTCAAAAAGTGGAGGGGGTCGCAATGCATATAAAACCCACACGTGTTCTTCTTTCCACCGTTGATCATTTGCTGTTTAATACATGTGATAAGTGGATTGCCAATGTCATAGTGTAAAACCGCTCAATACAATGTCTATATTTTAACAAATGTATTTTTTAGTTTTTGTGACCACTTTTTATTATTCATTCACTAATTTTGATTTATATTTATATTTATTAATTTATATTTATAGTTACTAATATCTTTTTTGCGACAAGAAAAAACTACCACGTAACACTTTTGAGATGAGATTTAAGCACCCCACAACACCTCAACAACTTATTGAATGTGGCAATGGGGGGTTTGATGCCTCGTCAAATCTCATTTTATTGTGTAAATAAGATTTGGTATTGCCTAAAGTCATTGTCGCATTTAATGCAAAACTATAGGGTACTTATACCATGCCTCAAGAAAGATACTCAACCTTATGAGGCGATGATAGATGTATAGGGTCTCCGTGTATCATTAGGGTTGGGATTGACACTTTTTCTAGTACTTGTTGCATAAGTCTCATTTTCTACAAGTATAGATAGATGGTATGCGATTCGATAAAAAAATGAGTTGAATGTTTCTCCTCAAAGACGGGGGAGTTTTTATGATCATAGAAACACTTTCAAAGGACTGTAGTGGATTGATCCCATGTCAATGTTGTATTCATACAGGAGAGTTTTTGTGATCATAGAAGCACTTTCAAATGGTTATAGTGGGTTGATCCCATGTCAATGTTGTATTCACACAAGGTCTCATAGTGGTGGGAAGGCACAGTCGAGCAAAGAGATTGAAGAAAAGTCATTAGATTTGGTTAGCTATATGTTGGGCTTAGGGATATTTTCTTAGAGCATCGTGTTAAGAGTGTCTGATCTTTGTATATAATTTGGCATTTAATGATATAAAAGGTGGGGTAGTGATGTAGGGTACCTTGGTCAACTATTTGTGAATGGAGAAATTTTGCAATAGCAGCCACTACACATTTTATCAAACTTCGAACAATATGGACAATTTTACCCAAACATCTCGCCCATTTTCTAATACATAGAGTGATACATATAATTTTTTTTATAAGATCAACATCATTGCCTTTCTTTGTAGGAAGTAGGCCATGGGTGTAAGGTACTCTAATTTACCATTCATGAATGAATTATTACAATGACTGAAACCACACTTCCATGCCATAAGATATTGATTCATGGTCTCAATTTCCACATGTACCCAATTTTTATCAAACTTCAAACAATAAGAATAACTTTACCCAAACATCTCACCTATTTTCCAATACAAAGCACTCTACAACTAGATTGGTCATTACTAAGTTTACAACTATTGGAAAGTGCCCAAATTAATGAATTTTTAATCACATATAGGCTTTGCATGAAAATGATTTAATATCCATCGAATATTCTTTATCATTCTCATACATGAAAGGTTAAGATTTAACATATTAACTTTTTTGCATTTTAAAACATGGTTGTTAGTCATTATTGTGGATTATTAATATTGATTAGCATGATAATGATTATTGAAATTACTAATGCTCATAATTTACTATTAACCTAGTTGGATCAATTATGGGTAGTAAATAGAACCCCACATGGTTTTTTTTTATATCATTTTGACTCAAATGAAACATTACACAAAATTTGATAAGTAAAAATTGTTATGAATAACATTTATTCACAGCTTTGAAAAGTAGTAAATAATACTAATCAATGTATATCAACCACTTTTATATATCAATGCTTTTATATATCAATGTATAATACTAATTGCTGTACAGCAGATCATGCAATTGATAAGATTGACATTCTTTATGCAAGGTAGGGAAGGGGTGTAAAGTACTTTGTCAAACAGTAGCGAACGATGAATTATTGTAATGGCGGGCAGCAGACCTCCTCCATGTTGCAAGATATCGATTGATTTTCTGATACAAGCTCTGAACAGGTATACATTTTTTACTATTTTCTCATTTTGATATAATTTTACTTTATCATTTAATAAAAAATAAAAAAATTTCAACCAATAAAATAATCTTACGTTCTCATTTTGATATAATTTTACTTTATCATTTAATAAAAAATAAAAAAAATTCACCCAATAAAATAATTTTATAATTTTACTTTACCATTTAATAAAAAATAAAAAAATTTCACCCATAAAATAATCTTATACTTTTACTTTACAATTTAATAAAAAATAAAAAAAAATTCACCCAATAAAATAATCTTACGTCCACATAAAAGATATCATACATGAAAAATAGTAAATAACGGACAGTAAAAACTCAAATACAGATCGGAATTAAATTATCCGCATTAATAACCCAATTGGTGATTATCAAACTAATCTCACTAAACACCTTTAATGACTAACAACCATGCTTTGACATGCAAGGAAGTTAATCTATAAAATCCTAACTTTTCATTTTTGGTGAAGACTTGTTAGAATTGCAAATGCTGAAAGCACAATTCACATGATCATTAACAATCACACACGGATTTCACGTGGTTCACCCAAACGTTGGGCTACGTCCACCAAGCATAGGCATCGATTGTCTTATTATTCAGATCATGGAGATTACATCAGACTAGCAAGTTCTCACTCTGTCTCTCTCATTGCCTCTACGGGCTTACATGTATTTATATACATTTACAAGAAACTGATTATTAAATGCAATCCCTATCCATATTCTAACTTGGTCTATTTAGTTGCAACCAAAGCAAGCAAAATAATAGGATCCAAATCCATCATTAGAGAAATTCGTTGTCACCAAATTCCAACAAAACTAAGAATAATCAAGGAATATTAAATCATGACCTAAGAAACTATCTTTAAGATTAAAACCCCATTAAGTCTGGCACTTTTCAATAGGTGTACCCTATCGATGTAAAAATATATACTATATAG
The DNA here is from genome assembly GCA_009831015.1 of Picea engelmannii. Lineage (NCBI taxonomy): Eukaryota > Viridiplantae > Streptophyta > Pinopsida > Pinales > Pinaceae > Picea > Picea engelmannii. The sequence continues at coordinate 50,790 of ML807907.1, forward strand.
TGATTGGATTTGAATTTCTCTAAAATGGTTATTATTTTTTAAACATACATCAATTACATATAAGCATTTTTTGGCATGAGGTTAAAGTGTACTTGATAGTATTTGGTTTCATGTATTTGATGAATGCTATATCCTATTTAAAAATATATTACTCACTTTTGTAACCTAATGATCACAAAAAATAGATAATACTTTATATAGTGTTGCCCCCGTTGTATTTTGTTTTGCATATTGAGATTTGTCATCTATCCAACTACCATTTGTCCATGACTTCCTTGGATTTCTATCAACAAACACAGTCTTCTTCTTTTATAGTTGGTTGTTGGATAAGAGTTGTAGAGGTTTCATGTCGCTCCTCGTTTGTCTCAGATCTCTCTAATTGTAGAGGAAAAGACCTTCAATCACTATGGCCGAAGAAACCATGAAATGGCAAGGGTGGCTAGGGATATTTTGCAACGACTCACTCATTTATTGATTCACAGTAGAGCACCACCACTTACGAATTTGGGTATTGCATTTTTCCTTGACAGAGAAAGCATGTGCATTCTTCTCAAATAAATACATACATAGCCAAGCACAAAAGTTTTTTATGTCAATTTGGAATTAGATACCTTTACAAGATTGGTCATTCACATGTTTCTAGGATTGTGCTTGAATCTCGGCAAGCAAGCAATCTGTAGTGGGGATTTTCACTGTTGGGTGGTTGGGCATGTTAGATAATAATGGCGAAATGCCATAGTTAGCAAATGGTTAAAACTGTATGCAAGATTTGTCTTGAAGTGGTTTTCAGATCCACATATTCAGGAGACGGTTAGGGGCTATCCTAGCCTATATAATTGTAAGCAATTTATCAAATTAATATATAGATTGTGTGAGTGTAGACTCACTTATGATGTGCCCTTATGGCCTCACTGTTATTGAGATTGATCTTTCTCAGTTTTTAATTTGGTATCAGAGATTGGAGGAGAACTCCGATTGCGCGCCTGCTTGGGAGGAGGAGACCAATTGTTTGTCTGCGTGGAGAGAGGTATCACAACTGCTCCTTCCATAAAACCTACGTGGACTGTTGTGCGCCTGCTTAGAGGGCCATAGAGCCGAATCGTCGTGAGTGAGCACAGGGTTGTCTGCCTACCTTAGAGCCACCACTATTATTAGATCCTTTTCTTGTTAAATAGTGGTGTTGTTGGTTTGCCCGAGTGAACGGTTGAAGCCTGTTGCCTACAGTGTTAGTTGATTCTTGGCATCCTTATATATATTCGAAGTGTGCTGCAAGCTGGAGTTGTTCAATATTTGTTGGAGTTGTTTTCCTTCGACTTGGTATTGTTGTCCTTGCAAATCGGATGAAGTGTGGAGAACTGTGGTTGTCCCTGCATGGTGCGCTTGGTGTTGCTTGCCATCACCTTGTCTACGCTATTTGTGTGCTTGTGCTATAGCGAGCAATTTATTATTTGCTGAGTGCTATCTGCAACATCTTTATTACTTGCAATCATTGTTGTCGATTTGTTGTCTATATTGCAACATATTTAAATATATATAGTCTATTTATAATTGCTTATTACTGGATTTGTTGTCCCTTGTACACTGAGTTGAGATGAGTCTCCTTGCACGAGGAGGAGCGATGTGTTTTTGAGCGCTGACTATTGAAGTGTTTATCGTTGCATGGTGTTGGATCATGTTGTCATTGATGCCAATGGTTTGATTGATTGATGTCATTGATTGATGTCAAGTGATTGATTGATGTCAAAGGATTGATTGATTGATGATTGATGTAATATAATATGTATTGTCCTTGATGAGAATG